>JAVCKT010029169.1:0-23692 GCA_032273925.1 Rhynchotus rufescens | reverse complement strand
GGGCGCTGCTCGCCTTTTGTTCGGGCAGGAGCGGCGCGGGCGGCAGTGTCCGCGCAGCGGCCGCGCAGGTGAGAGCGGCGGGACGGGGCGGGCGGGACGGGGCGGTGGGCACCGGGCCGCGCGCCTCGACGGCGGCTGCGGACCGGCCCGGCCCGGGTGTCTGGGTGCGGCCGGGAGCCCCCGGGCTGGGAGGGCCCCGGTGTCCGGGAGCGGAGGTTGGGAGCAGGGGGGCTCCGGTGCCCGGGAGCGGCCGCGGGCGCCGCCGGGGAGCGGCTGGCGCCGAGGCTGAGCGCGGGGGAGCCCCGGTGTCCGGCGGCGCTTCCCCTCCAAGCGCTTGGGAGGCTCCCGGCGGCCGCGTCGGGAGCGGCCGCGCTGGGAGGGCCCCGGCGTCCGGGCGCGGCCGCGCTGGGGCTGAGCCCGGGAGGACCCGGGCGGGGCGGCAGCCGCTTCCTCCCCACCCCCGCGGGCCGAGGCTCCCGCTGGAGGCAGCGCCCGGGCGGAGCGGCCCCGTAAATACCTCCGAGAGCCACCTGCCCCCTCGGGGGTCGGCGACAAGTGTGGCGGCCGGTCCGACCGGTCCCGAGCGCGGCCCCGGGGCAGCGGCGGCCCCGTCCGCGCCGGCGGGGCCCGAGCCCTGAGAGCAGCGAGCGCTAATCGAGTTAGCGAGGCGATTAGCTTAATTAATCAGGTTTGCAGCGCTGATGAGAGGGAAATGCTGAAACACGGCCGGGAGCTCCCCGTGCGGGAGAGCCGGGTCTCCGTGCAAGGAGCTGGGAGAGACGTTGCCGGTGCCGGGAAGGGCTGGACGGACGGGCTCCGGTCTCCGGGAGGCTGCGGTGGTTGTGGCTGCGTCGCTCCCATGGGATTGCCTGGGAATTCCTGTGCTCGGGCTCCCTGGGTGCCGGAGACCTGTTGATTGGGAAGCAAATCTTGCCAAGTGCTGCTTCCCTGGTGCTGTTTGACATCAGCATTGTTGGATGTTTTGGGGGAAGATGCTGGTGTTTTGGGGCTGTGGGCGACCTGGTCTGGGAGGGGACAGACAGAGACTGCGGTCCCTCGGTGTCTGTCCTCCTGGAATGGCTCTGGTGAGGGCTGAGGTCCCTTCCCGTGTCTTCTGCCGATGTTTATTGGAGTAAAAGTGCAGATTGCCCAATTAAGCTGCCTGCGCCTCTACAGCCTGTAATTGCTCATCGCTCTGGAGTTGTTCCATGAAGTGTCATGAAGAAAACACGTTATGGCAGTTCTGGCTTAAGTGACGTGGTCGTGGGGACGGGAGCGCAGTCAGCTCCTGGCCAGGGTGGTAGAGGGGCTGCCTCCCTCCCGCGCTATCCCAAGGGACAAGGGCTGCCCTTGTCACCTGGGTCCCTCCAGCCGCCCCTACCTGAGTGCTCTGGGCTGCAGGCAGCCTTCGAACAATAGCCTTTACGGTCTATTGTCTGGGCTCTGCCGCACCGGGAGCGTCAGTGGCAGCTCCACACGGGTACCTGCATCATCCCTGCCGTGCACCGGAGCAGCCGGCGCTTCCCAGGGCGCCGCTGCCGACCCGGAGCACTGGCCCCGGTGGCTCCTGCTTTGGTGGCAGCTTGAGACCTGGGGGGGATTTCACGTCTGGTGCCAGCCCTGGATTTCAGCAGCAGTGTTCAGGGCTGCCCTAATCCCGTTAATTCTGTCCACCCGAAATTGGCTCTAACAGCTGGGATGGGCGTTATGGCAGGAATAACCCGGTGAGGGTTATTGCAGTGGTGGGGTCCTGTTGTGGCTGAGGTTGGCGTGGGAGCCCTGGGTGCTGTTGGGTGCTTATCGTGCTCCCAGGTCCCACGGCAGCTCTTTGCTGAGAACTGGCAGGGCTCTAATTGCAGTGTCTGCAGCGAGGCTTGTGCTAGTCCTGAAACTTCACATGAGACGGGCTTGTAATTAGCAGCACTTGAAAAGGAATCAAATTTGAATACGCCAAGTTTGCCTTGGACTTCTTGTGGCCTTAACACAGAATGTCTCGGGCTGGAAAGCAAAAGCCTGGTGACAAAAATGCTCCAAAAGCTGCATCGTCCCCAGCGCCCTCGCTGCATAGGGCCCTGCATTGCCTGAGATGCCGCGGCTTGGTGCAGGTGTGCGCGGGCCTGTCCCTGCCTGCCCTCGCGGGGCCGGTGACGTGGGGCTGAGCGCTGTGCCCGTCCTGGGAAAGCGCCGCGGCTGCCAGGGCTGGGCGAGCGCCTGGAGCGGCGGGTGCTGCCATCCGCGAGGGCTCAGGTGAAGGTTCCTGCAGCCCAGACGCCGGGCTGGGCTTTGCCTTGCTAATCGCCTTGTAGGTTGTTGCATCCTCGTGGAGATGCGTGGGACCCCGAGCCCTGTGTCCCGCTTGCTGCGTGGGCCTGGGAGCGACGGCTGCAAATCCAGCCCCGAGGCTGCCCGCGGAGCGGCGGGTTGGGTGTGATCACCTTGGTGGGTGCCCCACTCGCCCCAGCCCCATCTGCACGGAAATAACGTCCTTCTGCTAAATGCCTGTGTCGGGGGAGGCAGGAGGCAAAGATGCTCCCAGTGAGATAGCGCTCGGAGAGATCTCTCCCAATCTGCCATCTCTGCTTGGCTTTTCTGCAGCTGCTGCCAGGCCTGGGGGCACCTGGTGCTGCTGGAGCTGCCTGTGCTGAAGGGGCTCCGCGAGGAGGGCGGGCGCCTCGTGCCCGGCGTCCTTGGGTGGCACCCGGCGCTCCCAGCCTGGGCCGCGCTCCTCCCGCGATGCCGGACGGGTGCGGATGGGGTGGAGCGGCTGGCGAGGCTGCCGGGAAGCTCCAAACAGCTCCCGGGTGCTCTTCCCCGGTGACCTTGGGGAAGGTCCTTGGTGATAATTTCTTGTGAAGCGTTTGAACTTTGCAGGTGTAACGCGGTTGGATGGAGAAATTGAGCGAGGGTGAAGCAATCCTCAGCCCTGCTCCTCTGCCCCTTGGATCCCGCTCTTGTGCGCGTTGCTGCTCCGTGAGATCCGCAGGAAGGGAGAGCGTCTCCAACAGGGATCCCCATGGGACTGGCCAGACACTACTGCTTTATCCAGGGGAGGAAACGAGCCGAGTCCATCCCTGCAGATGGACAAGCACTGCAAGCTTCAGAAGGAGCCTCGCTCCGTCGGGATCCCCATGGCACCCTTCGGATGCATTTGGCACGTTTTGGGGGTCCCATCTGTTTGGGGGGGGGCTCCCATCAGCCGCAATCTGTGCCAAGCAGCACTGGGTTTTGGAGGGGGAATCGCTGGGCAAAATGTGCTGGCTTTGCTGGTGCTGAGACCTTTGGCTGCAGGAAGGAGCCTTGCTGTAATCATGGTGACACGCGGGCAGAGCCCCGGTGACAAATCATTAACTCGCTCCGACAGGCCGGCTGCTGACGGGTGTTGGTGATAATTTCTTGTGAAGCGTTTGAACTTTACAGATGTAATGCAGTTGGATGGAGAAATTAAGCTAGGGTGAAGCAATCCTCAGTCCTGCTCCTCTCCCCCTTGGATTCTGCTCTTGTCTGGCAGAACTGGGACCAGGTGGCAGAATCCTGCGTTTTTTGGGCACCATTATTCTAGCTGAAAGCAGCAAGTGAGTCTCGGAGCCTAAATTTAAAGCCTACCATTATCATGTCCTTACAGGACAATTTGTTCTTTGTGCTTTTTAAAGCAAAATAATGCTTTTTTCCTGATGCAGATGGAGTTATTGTGATTAACTGGGCTGTGTCAGATCTCCTGCTCCAGGAACCGAGAGCTCCAAAAGGAGGAGGGGGCTGCACGCGAGGCCCCATCCCGATGCATCTGTGGTTCCCACGTGGCGGAGCGCCTGGTCCCCTGCTCCCTGTCCCCATCCTGCTTGTGTCCCTGCAGGAATGTGCCTGGGGAACCCGTTCCTGGGCCCGGATCTTCCCGTGGGTTGTTCCCGTGGTCGGCTCCCGGTGCTGGCCGGGTCACGCTGGGTGGCTGCAACCCTGAGCGTGCCAGTCTCAGGGGTGCCCTGGCAGCCCTTGCCAGTGTGGAAATAGCACTGGGAGGCTCCCCCCAACCCAGCTCCTCTGAGTTTATTAATAGGAAGGTGGGTCAGGGGGTGAAGAGGAGCTCGGGGTGGCAGCGGGCGGTTGTGTCCTTATTTTAGCATCACATGGAGACTTGTGCAGAAGGGCCACAAGCGAAGGAGCTGCTGAGCCGCAGCCTCGGGAAGGAGCAGGGATCCCAGACTTGTGAGCAGGACAAAATGTGCAGGGTAAAGCCGGGCCGGCAGGTTAGAATTCCTCACGGTCTCCGTTTTTGTCCTAACGGAAGCGTTGTTGTGGGAAATAAAAAGCTTTTCCGTCCTTTGTGAGCAGGCCAAGGTCAGGCAGCAGACACAGGTGGCTGAGGCGGTAGCTGCACAGCCTGCGCTGCACAGAGTGCCCGGGACGGTGCCTCCTGCGCCCAAGCTCCTGCTGAGCTTGGCAGGGCTCTGCCTTGGAGCAGTCCCGAGATCCGGGAGCTTGATCCGGTGGGAAAAGAGCAGCCTGCGACGCAGCAGAGCCTTTGGCTGCGGGCGGCGCCAACGGCAGCGGGAGGTGCCAGCAGGTCCTGCCGCTCGGCCAGGGCACCGCGGTGCCCGGGACACACGGTGCCCGCGGCCCTGGCGCTATGGACCGTGCTCCTTGGGAAGCAGCTTTCTGTGGCGCTCCTGGGAACGCGGTTGTTGGGAAGCGGTGCCGCTTTGGTGCAGAGCGTTGCCCCGACCCTGGTGCCAGCTGCGTGTGCAGGGAGGATGCAGCACCCATGGCTCTGCACGGGGCCCGCACACAACCTTGTCGGGAGCAGGTAGAAAAGAAATACGGGTTTTGAGAGGGTGCCCCTGAGTCTAATGTGACACCTGCGCCCCTCGCTGACCTCCCCAGCAAGGCGGAATAAGTCCTCGGTGCCTGTTGCTGGTGCCGGGGAGGCCGGTGCCGGACGCGCAGACACCGGAGAACAAAGCGGCCGGCTCCTTTGTCTGGCTGCCGAGGGCAGGGCCGAGGCCGGGGCGCTGCCTGCGCTCGCTTCCTAACGAGCCCGCAGCTCTTCTGCCTGTCTCCTCATTAAACTTCAAGCTGGTCCCCTTCCCTTTTGAGTTCCTCGACTTGCCTTCGCTCCAGAGCCCTCACTGAAACGCCTTGTGGTAGCCGAGATCTGACTTGCACGCTGTGCCTTGATGCTGGCGAACCTTGAAAAGCTCCTTTCTTTGCCTCCTCGCGCTGCTTGTTCCTGCAAGGGATCCCTTTGAAGCCGTTGAAGCCTTTGCCCAGCGCCGGGGCTGTTGCAGCGGCCGCCTGCGCTTCATTAGGCGGCAGCGCCGCGGTGCCGTCCCGGCGGCCCCTGGGCACGGGTCCAGCCTCGCTGCCCGCACCGGGGGACCTGCACGGAGGGCTCCGTGCCGCTCTGCAGCCGAGCAGCGTGACCGGGTCCTGTCCTCGAGCCTCCCGCTCGCCTGGCCTCCGCTCTGCCCGCGGCGCTCCCTGCTCCGAGCCAGCACCAGCCCATCCTCTGGCTCCCGCAGGCGGGCGGGGAGCACCGGGCATCACTTGCCTCCAGCGTTAAGTGCTTCAAATCAGCCCTTTTCTTGTGTTGCATTTATTGATTGGTTTTAAATGCCTCTCGCCTTCCCTTACACGCCGCAGTGACTGTAGTTGCAGTTGCTCCCGTGCTTCCCGCTCGGCCCCGGTGCGGATGCCACCTCGGCCGCGCTCACCATCCATGGAGCAGCCGGGGCTGCCCATGGCTCCCCGAGCATGATAGCTCCATCATTCCCGCACCCTTCCCAGCGGGATGGGCCGTGTGCTCCGAGCTCCCCACCCAGGCCCCCTCCTGAGGGTGTGGGACCCCTTGGTGACATGGAGCCGGCATCCCTGCGCTGTGTCCTGCGTGGCTCGCCGCGGTGTTTATCATGTCCCTGCTGTCGCTTTTCCTGGGCTGCTTGGCTGTAAATCAGGGTGGGCTCTGGGGCCGGCCCGGGGGAGCAGGCAGCTCCTCGGGGAGCAGAAGGAAAGGGCTGGTCAGGCGAGAGGATGCGTGTTTACTGGAGACTTCCTTTGCAGACATTGTCTATACGGAGACGATGCTGTCTGGCCTCTGATCAAATAACTCTAGAGACAGATGAGCCTGCTGGTCATTTTTTTCAACAGTAGTTGCAGCTTCCTCTGTTTTCCAGCAGGATTCCTGGCTCCAGGAAGCAGGCGGGAGTGAATTTAACCTTTTCACAGCTCGTCTGTGTTCAGGATTCACCCGTGTGTGCCCTGCTCCGGGTCCCCAGCGTGGGGCAGGGGCTGTTTCCCGTGGGGTTGTGGCTCTGCACCCTGTGCTGGCAGCTTGGAGCTTGCTGAGGGCCTGGGGGGGTCACTGGTGACACCGGTGATCCTGCTCTGTCCCTGCAATAGCCTCCCAGTTAAGTGATGGGCGGCGGGGAGGGAGATGATTCCCATGCGCAGCCCGAGGGCAGAGCCGGAGTGTCCGGGTGCCTGGACCTTGTGGTGGGCTGAGCTCAGGGCGTTTGACGCGGGGCTCCGCATGTCCCTGCTCGCTGCCAGAGCTGCTGACACTCGTTTTGTGGCCCTGTCACCTCAAGTGCCACCAGCGTCGCCGCCTGCACTGGCACCAGGCGCTGTCGGGCTGCCTGCCTGGCACCAAGGTGACGCTCGGGAGCAAAGTGGGTCGCAGCAGCCCCATCCTCCCCAGCAATTGCTGTCGCTTCCAGGACATCGCAGCCCGTGGGGAGGGTCTCGGGGCTGCCCTGCACTCGCTCTGCAGGACGTGGGGACCACAGGGCACTGTCGTTTCAAGCTGCCTCAATGCTGGTGCTCATTAGGCGCCTTCTCTCCTGCCTGGGTCGCATCAGCCGGGCTGGTGTCTCGGCTCTGAAGAGCTCCACGGCCTTTTGATGTCTGGCAGCGGCTGGCGGTGCAGACGGGGAGGAGGGTGGCGGGGGGGCTCATGCATAATGCAGAGCTGTGCAAAAAGTCGACGTTTGAGCAGAACTCACGGGTGTTTGAAAATTAAATGTCGGCTGCCTGGGAATTGCAAAGCAGCTGTAGGGCTCGAGCGAGCGCGGGCGCTGCCGGCCCCTGCAGCCAGTGCTGCAGCTGGGGGGCTGCACCGTGGGGCTGTGCGTGGGGTTTGTACCTGCTTTTGGGGGGAATAGATACCTGCCGTCCAGTGCAAGCGGGGTGTTAATGCCCACAGCCCTGCTCTTCCCTGCCTCTTCCATGCGCAGCTGCTTTCCCGGGTTTGTTTGGGAGCTGAGGGGCTCCCATCAGCTGCAAAGCTGGGTCTCTGCAGCAGGCTCTGTGCAGGGCCCTGTCTGCTCGGGGGAGCTGGATGCCCCTGGCCCATGGATGCCCCGGCCCCTGCTCGGACAGGGCCCAGGGACAGACTTGCTGTCCCCAGCATCTCGCTGCTGCCCCGAGGTCCCGGCTCCCCTGGCAGCGCTCAGGGCTCCGTGGGCCGAGTCAAGTGCATGGAGCAGAGCCAGACTTGTTGCCGGCCCTGCGCGGCATCCCATGCCAAAGAGCAAGCCCCATGCCCTGTCCCCGCAGCCTCTCCTCCTCCTCCTCCACGGGGCCCTTGTGCACATGTATAATTCCCGAGCCATCCCTGCCGCGCGCGGGGCTCCCGCGCCTCGCCGGGGAGCGGCTCTGCATGTGCTCGGATTCCTGCCGGCTGAGTGTGGGCTGGGGAGGGCCGGGCACCGCCTGGGAAGAGCCCGCAGCGCTGGGCCGAGCCGGGCGGCCCCGCGCGCTGCGCAACCGCGTCCTGCGCCGCCCGACGCCCTGACTCAGCCGCCCGTGCCGAGGGGCGCCCGCGCGCCCCGCGGTGCGTGGGGCCGTCTGCTGGGTCGCCCCACGCACCGCGGGGCCCATGGGAGCCCCTCGGCGCTGCCTCCCGTGTGAATCACTGCTCGCTGGCGCTGGGAAGCGCCTGGCGGCTCCCGTCGCCTCTTATCGCATCTGAAACTCTGACTCATCCTCGCGCCGCGGGGCCTCGCTGCAGCCTTGCTCAGGACTGGGCAGGAGAGCGGCTCGGGCCTCCCCTGCTGCCCCCCGACCTGCAACGGGGGTCCTGGCTGGGCCGGCCGGTTCCTCGGGGCTCTGCCCCGCTGAGCCCAGTGAGGCCCCGGGGCTCCTTTGCCCACCCTGCCCCGCACAGAGCCCCCCGGGACTGCTCTGGAGGGGAGTCTAGAGCCCCCCGGGGCTGCTCATGCTGCCCTCCGCTCCTGCATTCCTGGGATGTGTCCAAGAGCCCGGAGTGCAGAGAGCTGACCTGGCTCCCGTGCATCCCCCTTGGCTCCGCTGGGATATTTTCAGTCGTGTCCCAGAAGGACCCTGCGAGGCGGCTCCTCTTGCCGGGGCCCGAGCGCTGCCCCGCGCTCGGCTCCGGTGCCGCGCGGGCCGGGGCGGCGCTGGCGCCTGCCCTGCGTGCCCCGACACGAGCGGCAAAGTGCTGAGCCGGGGCTTCGTCACCCCGCCTCGCGCGGAGGAGGGCAGATAGCGATCGGCTCCGCGCACGGAGCGGCTGGGGAAGCTGCCCGCGGAGCCCCGGCGTAACTTGTGCCCCCGCTGCCCCGCAGAGCAGCCATGGAGGTGATGAACATGATGGAGCAGCCCATCAAGGTGACCGAGTGGCAGCAGACCTACACCTACGACTCGGGCATCCACTCCGGCGTCAACACCCAGGTGCCCTCGGTGAGCAGCAAGTGCCTGGGCGACGAGGACGAGCTCTATGGCAAGCAGTACACCATCAAGAAGACCACGACGAGCTACTGCCAGGGCGGGGGCCAGGCCCAGAGCCAGGCGCAAGGTAGGGGCTGCAGGGCCCGCGGGCTCAGCTGCTCGGTCCCGCCGGCTTCCCGCTCGCCCACGCGCGCTGCCGCTCGCCGTGCTCCTGGGCACCGCTCCACGGCGCCCCGCGAGCTGCTGCTGCTGCTTAAAATACCCTCCCTCGTGCCCTCCCTCGCCGGCGCGACTCCGGCGGCGCCGATCCCGTGGCACGCGGCCAGCGGGGCCGAGCGGCGCGCGCATCCGGGCGGCTGGCGCGGGATGGGAACAGCTGAGCCCGGCCCGCGGCACGGCCGCCTGCTCTGCAGGAAGAGGCCTCGCAAGCCCGAGCAGCGGGTGCTGCGCAGAGGCAGGGCCTGCGGAGAGGAGCAGCCTGCCACGGTCCCCGCTCCGCGGTGGCACCTGCGGCTCTGCGCGGGCTGGGACCGGCGCGGGTTCCTCCCGGCTGCTGCAGCTCTGCCCTCCGCACCCGCTTATCCCAGCAGCCTCCGGAGGGGAGGCCCCCGTATCCTTTTCCTAATCCCCAATGCCATCTGGTCCCAAGTCACAGATACCCTTAGTTTTTTAATTAACAGCCCTTGTGTGACAATTGCTTAATCACGCCGCCTAATTGAGCGTTGTCTTATCTCTGCGCTGCCGTATCTGTTTACGCCGCGCAGTCCCGGCTCCTCGCGGAGCGCGCTGGGACTGCTGACATTGCCGCTGTCATTGCGCGGCGCTCTGGCTCGCCTAATTGAACGCGGGGAAGCGGCGCCGGGAAGGCTGCTCGGGAGAGCCCGCAGCCTCACGCCGCCTCTCCCCGCAGCCGACATGGAGGCTCAGCTGGCGCTGACGCGGGCGCAGCGCGTGCGGGCCGCCATGTACCCCGAGACGGTGGAGGATCGCTCGCTGCTCATCAGCACGCAGGTGGAGGGGCAGCAGACCAACGTGCAGCGCCTGGCCGAGCCCTCGCAGATGCTCAAATCGGCCATCGTGCACCTCATCAACTACCAGGACGACGCCGAGCTGGCCACGCGCGCCATCCCGGAGCTCACCAAGCTGCTCAACGACGAGGACCCGGTGAGGCCGCGCGGCTCGCCGTCCCCCGGCCGCCCTCCCGCCCGCAGCCTCCTTCCTCCTGGCTCGCTGCCCTGCCTCACGCCGGCAGCCCTGGCTTTGCACCCACACCAAGGGCCTCTTAGCTGCGCCGTGGGCTCCACATCCCGCCCCTCTGTCCTGCTGCTTCCCGTCCCGTGGAGCACGTGTGCCATAGCCCTGACCGTGCGGACGGCGGCTGCGAGCTGCAGCGTCCTTCCTGGAGCGCACGGATGAGGGTTAAAACTAGCACTAACTCCAATGCACTGCTGGCACAGGCTCTGCTGCCAAAATGCTGCCCGTCCCAGCTCTCGCCTGGCAGAGCAGGGGCCCGCGTGTCCCCAGGAGGGCTCTAGCACCTCTGGGCAGCGGCAGCAGGACCCGCTCCGAGCGCCGACCTCTCTCCCGCCCAGGTGGTTGTCAGCAAAGCGGCCATGATCGTGAACCAGCTCTCCAAGAAGGAGGCGTCGCGCCGCGCGCTCATGCAGTCGCCGCAGATCGTGGCGGCCGTGGTGCGCACCATGCAGAGCACCAGCGACCTCGACACGGCCCGCTGCACCACCAGCATCCTGCACAACCTCTCCCACCACCGCGAGGGCCTGCTCTCCATCTTCAAGTCCGGCGGCATCCCGGCCCTCGTCAGGATGCTCAGGTGCTGGGATGCAGGCGGGGAAGCCTCCGTGGCCTCCGGGGTGTCCCCAAGGGGGACGGCGATGTTGGGATGGCCTTTCTGGCCTCACTGCAAGCCCCGTGGGTTGTGCTGCCTACGATGCCCTGGGATTGATGGTAGCGGCTTGTGTGGAGTGAGATGTAGCTAGAGATGGGCCTGCAAAAAGGGGGATGTGGGAGACGTTGGCCCTGCTTCCAGGTGGGTCAGTGAGGAGCTGGCACCTGGTGTCAGCAGTTTGGGAGCAGCAGGAAGGGAGCTACCGCCCTGCCTGTCCGTGGGGTGATGCCCGGAGGCCTGGGCTCAAGGCAGAGATGCTCCTGTCACAGGGAGGGCCCTCAGGGCACAGTGAGCCCACATGGGTGCCATCCGCACCCCAGGAGGGCCGTGGGGACCTGCCGGAGGTCCCTGGGTGGGATGTGGCCCTTGTGGCAGCGGGCCCGGCGCACGCTGACGTGGCTCTGTGCCGCCTACCTGCAGCTCGCCGGTCGAGTCCGTCCTCTTCTACGCCATCACCACCCTGCACAACCTGCTGCTCTACCAGGAAGGGGCCAAGATGGCCGTGCGCCTGGCCGACGGGCTGCAGAAGATGGTGCCGCTGCTCAACAAGAACAACCCCAAGTTCCTCGCCATCACCACCGACTGCCTGCAGCTGCTCGCCTACGGGAACCAGGAGAGCAAGGTGAGCGCGGGCAGCCCGGCCGGCCCCGGTGACACTGGTGGGGGCGGCCGCAGGCGCCCAGCCTCGCTCCCCTGGTGCCTCTGACGTTGCCGATAAAGCCCGGGGGGCAGGCGGGGGTGTCCCCCCAACAGCTGCCTTGTCCGCAGCGCTGTCGCATCCGACCCACTGGAGCGGTAGATCTACCAGTCCGACCAGTATATCAGCTCGGCTGGGTTCTTCCCGCCGCCAGTGCGGGCACCTTCTGCCTTTGTCCCTAGGCTGCTTCTCTTCCTCCCACGCGCTAATGAGCGCGGCCTCGTTTGGCTGCGCTGCGTGGGGCAGCTCTGAGGCGCTGCGTGTCCTGCCCGCGGTGGTGGCACGGGGCAAGGCCACGTGTTGGTACCTCATGTGGCTGCAGCGGAGGCAAACCCAAGTGCTCCATGCGGAGACATCAGCCCTCTTGTCCGACTCGCATCCTGACTGGCACAAGCCGGAGCAACCGGCCGGTGTCCTGGGAGCGCTGCGAGAGCTGCCGCAAGCCCCAGCCCCGGCCTCCTTGTCTTGCAGCTGATTATCCTGGCCAACGGAGGACCCCAGGCCCTGGTGCAGATCATGCGCAGCTACAACTACGAGAAGCTGCTCTGGACCACGAGCCGGGTGCTCAAGGTGCTCTCTGTGTGTCCCAGCAACAAGCCGGCCATCGTCGAGGCCGGTAAGGAGGTGCTGGGGCTGCAGCGGGGATGTGTGCGGGCTGCTCACCAAGGAGGATGGGGCTGGTTTGGGGACGATGCGGTTGAGAACATCAGGCCTCCTTGGGCAGAGCGATGGGCTCCGAGCTCATCCTTGGGCAGCAGCGGCTCTGCTTGGCCTCTTGCTTTAAAAGCCGATCAAGACACTTGCCGGGGCTGCACCTGCTGCCGTTCTGCCCCGTATTTAGCCTCAGCCAGATGGGGCCGTGTTGTGCGTTGGAGGCACCGGCGCTTGCTGCGCAGAGCTGCCCCTGCCCTGGGTGCTGCGGAGGCCGGGTGGGTTTGGGTATTTATAGACGGGCGGCTCTCGCCTTCCTCGCAGGTGGCATGCAGGCGCTCGGCAAGCACCTGACCAGCTCCAGCCCCCGGCTGGTGCAGAACTGCCTCTGGACCCTGAGGAACCTTTCCGACGTGGCTACCAAGCAGGTGAGTCTGCAGAGCCGACGGTGCCAGTCTGCCGGGCACTCCGGGCACGTCCCCCTGCTGAGCTGCTTGCTGATGCCAGAGCAGCAAATCCCAAGCCCTCCAACCCCTGCGAGCTGCTGGCAGCGGCAGTGTCCCTGTCCCAGGGCCAACCGGGATCCGCTGAGCCCAGCGGGAATCGCCTGGAGAGGTGGAAGCTGCTCCCTGTCCGTGGCCATCCCCACACGGGCTGGCTGCGTCACTGCACTGGGGACACCTGTGCAGTGTCCCCGGCTGGGGGACAAGGCCCCCGGCAGCTCTGCTCACGCGCTGCCTCTCCGGGGTCGCGTTCGTGGTGGCTCTGCAGCCTCCGCCGGGGGCAGCCGGCAGTGCTGCTGACCTGGACGGCTGCTCCGGGGCCGCCCTGCAGCCCTTCCCGCCTCCTGATGTGTTCCCCATGTGGCGCTGGGGCTGCGGCTCCGCGCGGATTAGCGCCTGATGCAGCCTGGAAACTATGTGCGCTCCGTGGGAAGGCATGCGGCGGGCGGAAGGCCCGCGGTGCAGCCCGGCTCCGCAAGCCAGCGGGATGTGGCCGTGTCCCTTTAACCCCTTCCTGCCCCTCGTGGCATCACGCTGCCTTGGTGCTGCCCTGAGCAGCTGGCACAGGGATCGTCCACGCATCCGTGTCCCTTTAACCCCTTCCTGCCCCTCGGCATCGCACTGCCACGGGGATTATCCACACATTTGCAGCAGGGACAACCCAGTGGAGATACTAAACTTCCAAGTAAAGCCGCACACGTTCTGGCTCCACAAACAGTGCGGAGCAAGAGCCACGGCTGGACGGCTGGGATTCCTGCGCTGGGAAGGGCTCCAGCCAGCGTGGCCTCCCTGGGGTCCTAACCCCGCTGGGCTACAGGCAGTCGCTGGCCCTCAGCACGGGAAGGGGCCCCAGGATTGTACAGATGCCCTGTGGGTCGCAGGGTCTGGGCCTCGCAGCAGGCGGGTTCCCCAGCTCAGCAGCGCAATGGGGAGCCAGGACAGGCCGAGCTCTGAGCTCCATCTTTGCCCCTGCAGGAGGGCCTGGACGGCGTCCTCAAGATCCTGGTCAACCAGCTGAGCTCAGATGATGTGAACGTGCTGACGTGCGCCACCGGCACCCTCTCCAACCTGACCTGCAACAACAGCAAGAACAAGACCCTGGTGACACAGTCCAACGGGGTGGAGGCCCTGATCCACACCATCCTGCGGGCGGGTGACAAGGAGGACATCACCGAGCCGGCCGTGTGCGCGCTGCGGCACCTCACCAGCCGGCACCCCGAGGCCGAGATGGCGCAGAACTCGGTGCGGCTCAACTACGGCATCCCTGCCATCGTCAAGCTCCTCAACCAGCCCAACCAGTGGCCACTGGTCAAGGTGAGAGGCCTTGGGGTCAGGGAAAGCCAGTGGCTGGACCGGAGGGAGACCCGGGTGACTGGCATTGCCAGGGTGCGCTGCCCATGCTGATACCCGGCTGGGTTTGCAGCTGCACACAGGGCTGCGTCGGCAGTCGGGAATCCGCAGGGATCCATCCTTGATGGCAGCTAATGCAGGAAATTGCTCGTGCCCGGCTCTTTGCTGAAATCAATATTTGCCCCTGGCCACCTCCACAGGGAGGAAGGCGGATCCGGTGCCGACGGGGCTGCAGGAAGCCGGAGTCAGCGCATGCCACGTGCAGGGGGATGGGACCGGCAGGCAGAGCTCGCGCAGGGTCCTGCCCTGGCCCCCTCTGAGCCCCCTCTCTTGCTCTCCTCCCCAGGCTACCATCGGTCTGATCCGCAACCTGGCCCTGTGTCCGGCCAACCATGCCCCGCTCCAGGAGGCCGCTGTGATCCCGCGCCTGGTCCAGCTGCTGGTCAAGGCTCACCAGGACGCGCAGCGCCACGTCGCGGCCGGCACGCAGCAGCCCTACACGGTGGGTCCGGCCGCGGGCTTGGCGAGCTGTATCCCTCTTCCCTGCACCCCCTGTGACCTGGATCCCCCCAAATCCATCTGTCCCCTCCTAGCCTGGTGGGTCTGCAGGAGCTCTGCCTGTCCTGAGCTCCCTAGTGCCACTCGCTTGCAGAGAAACAGCCTCACTGCGGGGTGCAAGTCCCATCCTCTGCCCCCCAGGACACGTCACCCTGTCCCTAAGCTCAAGGTGACCTATGTGGTCATGCCCTGCCTGCCCTTCCTGCCCTGGCTGACGCTTGTCCCCTTGCAGGATGGTGTGAAGATGGAGGAGATCGTGGAGGGCTGCACAGGAGCGCTGCATATCCTGGCACGGGACCCCATGAACCGGCTGGAGATCTTCCGGCTCAACACGATCCCTCTCTTCGTGCAGGTCAGGGGCCGAGGCCGGGCCAGGCTGTGCCACCATCTGCCGCGTTGCGAGGGGCCAGGCTGCGTGCGGCCGCGCCAGGAGCGCGGGGGCTGCTGCGCCGGCTGCCTCACGCTGCCGCTGATCTCTCCTGACAGCTCCTGTACTCGCCGGTGGAGAACATCCAGCGCGTGGCGGCCGGCGTGCTGTGCGAGCTGGCCCAGGACAAGGAGGCGGCAGATGCCATTGATGCCGAGGGCGCCTCGGCCCCGCTCATGGAGCTGCTGCACTCCAGGAACGAGGGCACAGGTGGGTGCAGCCCCCCCGGGGGGTGCTCCTTGAGGGTCTGGAGCAGTCGCTTGTGATGGAAGAGCTCGCCCAGCTGAGGCTGCCCGCCTTTCCCTGCAGCCACCTACGCTGCCGCCGTGCTCTTCCGCATCTCCGAGGACAAGAACCCCGACTACAGGAAGCGTGTGTCCGTGGAGCTCACCAACTCGCTCTTCAAGCACGACCCCGCGGCCTGGGAGGCGGTGAGCGGCCCGCGTGCGCCGTGTCCCTGCCCGCCCAACGAGCCGGGTCTGCCGGGACGGTGCCGCCTCCCGCTGCGGCTCTGGAGGGAGCAAGTGGCCGGAGGCAGCTGCGGTCTGGGCTCGGGCAGCCCCGGGCGGCGGTGCCTGCGCTCCTGTTCCTATGGGATGGCCCGAGCGTCGCGTATTCACTGGGCTTTGTGCACCTGCACCGTGTGCCCGCGTCGCCCTCTCAAACGGTCGCCTTCCTTTGCAGGCTCAGAGCATGATCCCCATCAACGAGCCCTACTCGGACGGTGAGTGTCGCTTCCCACTCGCTCCCCGCGTCTGCGCTCTGCACCTTCTCACCAAAGCTGGGCTCATTTTAAAGGCTCTCAACAAGTCATCTGGGGCAGTGCCGGGGTGGTGGCGGCCAGGCCTGCCTCGGGGCGCTCAGCCCGTTGCCGCCACAACGGCGGGGGCTCCTGTGCGGTCCCCGCGGCAGGGGGGCGGCGAGGACGGACCCCCGAGGTGGCTGGTGCTAGCAGTGTCTCTGCGGCACGCGCTGAGTTTGCTCCATGCCCCTTCTCCCCCCGGCAGAGCTGGACCCCGGCTACCGCCCCATGTACTCGGGTGACATCCCTCTGGACACCATGGACATGCACATGGACATGGACGGCGACTACCCCATGGACGCCTACAGCGACGGCGTGCGGGCACCCTTCACCGACCACATGCTCGCCTAACCCGCCTCTCGGGCCCCACATCAGGTTTGTGGGGGGCTCAGCCCACCCCCTGGCGCAGCGGGACGGGGGCCTGGGGGTCCCCGAGGGCCTCGCTTGGGTGACGGGGTCTCTCCCTGCTGCCCTGCAGGTATTTGCTCTGTTCGGAAGAGGGTGGCCCCAGAGCTCAGCGTTTGCAAGAAGGGCTCGGGAGACAGAAGTGCCTGCCATGACAGACTTTCCATTCCCACGAGAGGTTTTATCTGTCGATTTTTGGTTTTGGTTTTGTTTGTTCTTCGCTGTGGGTCTGTGGAGAGGGTCCTTCCTCCTGGGACTGCTTCAAGCACCTACTGCTGCATCCAGCATCCAAGATACTGTTTCTGAAGCTTTAAAACACACAAATCCTGCATCACTATTTCATGGGCAAAATAGTCTTTTCTATGAATATATATTTCTTTTTTATTTTTAATATGGTGCCAATGGCTCTGGCCAACTTTAAGTTTGTGCTTTTTAACTTCCCCACTCTGTTCTGTGCGTTAGTGTCCTAGACAAGGAATCTAACTTGGGGGGGAAAAGCCTTTGTTTTCTGTGAACTTTAACTTAATCAGATCACTCGGGAGTTTGCGGATAACAAACGGTGCTATATCCAGGACCTTCATTTTAGCCAGCGGGATGTCTGGGTTTAATATTTTTCCGATCAGCCCTTGGAGAGCTGACTTTGTGTAACTACCTGTCCTAACTGTACCGATAGCGGAGTGACTCCGGCTTTAGGAACCGTGTCCTTGTACTGATCTTTGTTGCACATTTTAACCTGTTTCCCTTCTCTTTGGTGAGTGGTGTGTTTCCCTGCCCTCTTCCCTTATCTAATGCATTTATAAAAGAGGCTGTAGAGCTGATGGTGGCTTAACGCTTCGGCTGGAAAGGGATGGACATTACCGGAGCGTGGTTCAGGAATGGAAGATTTTATTATTTCTGTAAGTTGTTTTTGTATAGACCAAAGCAAAGAATAAAATAACCCCCCAGCGCCGCGTTGCACTGAGCCTGTTCTTCTGCGGCCCCGGCAAGGTCCCCTGGTCCCTTTGGGGCTCAGCAAGGCTGGGGACGGGCGGTGAATGCCCTGGGCAAAGGTGGCATCACCCTCGGGACCTGGCAGAGAGAAGACTCGATCCTTGGGCAGAACGAGCTCCATGGGCACCGCTCTGGTGAATGGGCCAGTGCCAGCTGGGCCACCCGACGCAGAGCCTGGTGCAGAGCAGTAGTCCTGGCTGAGCCAGGGCCCATTGAGCCTCATCCTCGTGCTGGGCGTTAGCGTCGACTCCCCAGGCTTCTCTGCTGGGGCAGCAGGTAAAAGCTCCCAGTAATTAAGATGTTTGTCCATTAAGCAGCATCAGTGGCGTCTTATCCCTGCCGCAGCGCTGAGCTCATTTTAATGAGCTCCAAGGGATAAACACGCGGGTTGCAAAGTGAGCGGCGCTCATGGATGGAGCCGAGGCTGGATGGAGCTGCAAGAGGGGAGGTTAAAAAAAGTAATTTACTCGGGTGCGACCTAGTTGCTGTCTTCTTCAGCCCTGCTGCAAGCGCAGGAACAGATGGCACAGGGAAAGAGTCTCCACGTCAGTGCTAGCTCCGGCAGCTGCTCCCGGTGCGAGCAATGTGGCAGTGGAGCCGGCGCCAGGCTGGGATCGTGCTGGAACATGGAAACTCTCCTTGCAAAGTTACCTCCAAACTGCCCTGCTTCCCATCTGCTTTGTGGAGCCTTCCTGCCCCCCCAGGGCTGCTCCCCTGGTGCTTCCTGGGGACGGGCCCTGGAAGGCTATGAGGGGACGTGTCCTTGTCAGCCGGGGTGCCTGCACCTTCTCCCTGCAGCCCTTGGGCAAGAAGACCTGCACTAGAGCCCAGAGGGGGAAAACTCCCCCAGCTCCTTGGGTGTTTTTGCACCCAAGGGGCTGTTTTTCTTGGGGTGGAGGACATGCAGTGGGGGAAGGCAAGGGTGCTGTGACGTGGCCCTATGTCCTGGCTGTGCTCAGCAGGGTCCAGGAACCAGGTCCCGGCAGCTCCCACTTGCCGTCAGCCTCATCCCCTGCTCTGTCCTTGAGCTGTTGCTGTGGAGGGAAGCAGGGCCCCAGGACAGCCGGGTGCAGGGTGAGGGTTGCAGGAGGCTGCGTGGGGAGGGCTGGGGCTCTGGCAGCTCCAACATCCCTGACGGAGCACCAGCACGCCAGGGCCGCGTCCTGGCTTCCTGCTCGTCCCCTTGCCAGCAGTGGGGATGAGCAAAACACCAGCTGCCTTGCGGGCATGGAGCAGCCGCGGCCGGGGGGGTGCCATGCAGCCGCATGGTCCCAGAGCGCTCCCTGGTCCCTGTCTGTGCCCGGAGCTGCAGCTTTGTGCCCAGTCCCCGCACCCTGAGCGTGGTGCTGAGCCCGGTGCTCAGCACCTTCCTCCTTCTCCTCCTCCTCGCCCAACAGCTCCGGCCTCTTGATGCCACCTGGTGGCAGCTCCTCCCGGTCCCCGAGGCTCTGCGCCTGCTCGTGCCCTCCTGGCGCCGCAGCCCTGGGTGCCCTCGGCCGGGCTGCTCTGAGCTGCAGCTTCCCAGCGGCTCCAGAGCCCCCTCTGCAGCACCAGGAGCCAGGACATGGGAGCTGAGCAGGGCTGGGGGCTGAGGCTGCCCATGCTCAGCCCCCGAGGCCCCCCCAGCCTGTCCTGGTGGCCCTGGGCTCAGGGAATCTCCCTGACAAGCTGGGCCTAGAGGGCTCCTGTCAACACCCCGCAGCCAGGAGCCCTTGCTGTTCCCAGCTGGCAGCCCCTCCTTGCACTGTCAAACGGGGGAAAGGATGGGCAGAATGGGCCGGGGCTGCAGAATGGGCTGGAGCTGCAGAATGGGCCGAGGTTGCAGAATGGGCCGGGGCTGCAGAATGGGCTGGAGCTGCAGAATGGGCTGGGGCTGCAGAATGGGCCGAGGTTGCAGAAAGTGCCCAGGGCCTGGCCCAGGTGCTGCCCCGAGCTCCATGCCTGTGCGGGCAGCGCTGCTCCCGTGGACCTGGGAGCTGAGCAGCATCCGCGCGTGCGGAGCTGCCACCGTCTCCCGCGAGCCCCGGGGCCACCGCGAGCCCCTCGGGCCCCCGCCGCGGGGCTGTGGGTCGCCCCAGCACCTTGGCGGCCGCAATGGGCCGCCCGGGCGGGAGCGGCGGCGGAGCCGAGCCGGGCCGGGCCGGGCCGAGCCGAGCCGGGCCGGGCGGCGCGGGGGGAGCCGCGGGACTACACGTCCCGGCATGCCCGGCCGGCCGCACCTGCCCGGGGAGCGGCTTTTGTTATCGGCGGGGCCGGGAGCGATGGGCGCGGGCCCCGCGCCGCCTCCGCGCCGCCGCCAGCAGCGCCCAGCCGTGAGTGACCCCCGAGCCCCTCCCCGCCGCCCCGGGACCCCCCCGCCGCCCCACGGCCCCCAGCCCCGGCCGCCCGAAACCCCCTCCCCCCCCGGGGCCGTCCTGGGTGGGGGCGGGGGGAACTTGCCTTTTCTTTACCCTTTTCTCAACTCTTTTTGTAAAATCCATCCCCGCCCGCGCCCTCCCAGCCCCTCGGAGCGACTTAACAAGTTTTCACGCTTCGCTAAGGAAGTTGCGGCCGCGGCTCGGGGGGGCGGCGGGAGGGTCCCCCCCCTGCGCGGGGTCGCGGCAGGGAAGGGGCGGGGGGCAGCGGCCGCCCCGCGGGGTCCGGTACCGGCTCTGGATCCCGACCTGGTTCCGAATCCGGATCTGGTCCAGGTTCGGGTCCCGCTCTGTTGGGCGATTCCTGCCGTTGGGAGCAGGAAGCCTGGGGGCCGGCTGTGTCTCCAGAGTGTTTCTGCTCGCCCGGCTCCCTGGACAAATCCCACGGGGCCGCGGGACACCCGATGCTGGATTCAGGGAGCAGGGGTGGGGCGGGAGTCAGGATGGGGCAGCGGAACCGCGGCTGAGGCCCGGGAGCTGGTTCCGAGCGGCAGCGGGGCCGGTGGAGCAGGGCCCGCGGTGCCCGTGCCGGGCAGCACGTGGGGTCACGGTGCAACAAAGGTCCTTCCCGGCGGGCTCCAGCTGCCGGCGCAGGGAGGGCCGTTCCCAGGGATGCGCCTGGACCGGTGCTCCCTGGGCTTGCAAGGGGCCCCCGGGCTGGGAGAGAGGCGGTCGGGCTGTGTCTGGGGACCTGGATTTCGAGGGGGTGCAGGCTGCAGTGGGGAGCACTTGGCCCCTCCTATGGATGCCCAGCACCTCCCAGCGCTGCTGCTCGGTCTGATCCATTGGCCGCTGCTGGCTGCACGAACCCCTGTCCCAGGGTCATGGCCCGCTGGGACCGGGGTCAGGCTGGGGCTTGGGGGATCCCTCCTGCACTGCTCTCCATGGGGGAGGTCCCCAGGCCCTCGTGCTGGCCCCTGCTCAGAGCTGGGCTCCTGCCATGGCCGCTGGCTCCTGCCGCAGCAGCTGAAGGGAAAAAATAGCCTGGAGACGGTGCGGACGCTCTGCGATGCCCCCCAGCTGCTGCCGAGCGCAGGACAGGGCTCTCCGGCTGGTGCCGAGCTTGGCCTGGGGTGGTGCTGGGTCCCTGGCCGTGGTGGCCGCTGCTGTGGCCGCGGTGGCTGCTGTCCCCAGCTGCAGCGCCCGGGCGTGAGCTGCACGACGCACTGGGAGGAGGGCAAAGGGCAGGGAGCACGGGGTGGCACGTGCCAACAGGAAGCTGTGCCGTGCTGTGCCCTCCGGCCCTGGCACTTCCAGGCAGTTCACGAGGAGCATTGGCAATGTCCAGGGCCTGCAGTTCCTCCCGGGCTCTGCCATCTCCCTGGCTCCCTACTTGCTTCCCATGGGAGCCCGTCCAGCCGCCGGCAGGGCCCAGCCTGGGAGCTGCTCCCGCCTGCCTGAGCAGGGCCCCCTGCCCGGGCAGGGTGAGTGCAGGAGCAGGAGCAGGAGCAGGGCCGGGCAGCGCTGGGCGGGCGGCCCCGCTCGCTGCTGACTCACGGCCACGAGCGCCCGGCGGGTCCCGCAGCCTCCACACGGTCGGTCCATCCTCTGCTTCCTTCTCCTGGGAAAGGCGTCTCCGCCGCCCTGTCCCGCGGCCACGGGGTGAGAGGGGAGCCGGGGGCGGCGGGGCCGGCAGCACCACGTGCGGGAGGTGACGCCGGAGGCGCCGGCAGAGCGGGAGCGGGAGTAGGAAGGCGCGGGTTATGGCCCATCCCGTGCTGCCTTTATGGCTGGGCTGGGGCCGTGGCAGCAGTGGCGTGGGCAGAGGAGCCAGCGCCGGGCGGCCGCTGGCAGCTGGACTTCGCTCTGCGAGGTGGGGCCGCCGGGCGCCTCTCTCCCAACGCCGGCAGCGCGGGGCGGCGGAAGCAGGGGCGTCAAGCAGGGGCGTCCACGGGGCATCCTCTGCGCGCCTTGGATGAGCTCCCCTCCGCGCCGGGAAGGGCCTGGAGCTGGGGGCGGCAGCCGGGGCCGGGGGATGCTCGGGCTGCGCTCGGGGCTCACGCCGCTCGCCCGCAGGTGCCGGCCGAGGAAGGGAGCGCCGGGCCGGGCGCCGGGCCGCCCCCCATGGCCGCCGGCCCCCCGACGTGACGCCCGCCAAGCTGGACGTCCCGCCGGAGCGCCCGCCCGCGCAGCGCCCCCGACCCCCCGCGCCCCGCCGCGATGCCGCCACCGTCACCGGTGGGTTGCGCGGGACGAGCGGGCGCCGGGGCTGCCGGTGGCCACGAGGTGGCAGCAGGAGCCGCGGGGAGACGGGAGCGGGAGGAGATCCCGCAATGGGACCGCGAGTCGGGGGCGCTGAGCAGCCCCGTGGGGCTGGGGCTGGGCTGCCTGCAGCACCCCCAAACCGGGCGAGGGGGTTTGGGGCTGCAGCACTAGGGTGGCACCCCCGCACCCCCACGTCAGCCGGCATCGCGGTGACGCGGCTGCCCGGCCCCCCCAGATCTGCACAGCGGCGGCGACGTCCCCGAGGTGGAGATCGTCAGCCTGCTGGGCGAGCCGCTGCCGCGCTACACGCTGCGCGCCGACTCCGTCTTCGGCTACGAGCACGACGACTGGCTGCGCGCGGCGCCGCTGCCGCCCGGCGCCGCCGCCGCCCTCACGCCCCGGCAGCTCGAGGAGACTCTGCGTTACTTCGGTGAGCGCCCGGCGCGGGCGCGACGCCTCCGCCGCAGCTAATCGGAGCTAACGGGATTGCCGGGCTGGATTTCCTCGCCCAGAACATCCCGGGCTAATTCCCGGAGCTGCTTCTGCGGAGCTGAGCCGGATAGGCAGAGGGGGAGAGATCCACGCGGCCAGGCTGTAGCTGCCGGGTGGGAATGGGACCCGCCGTGTCATGGAGATCACAGCGGGGGCTTTGGGGATCCTGAGAGCATCCGCTGTCTCCGGAGCATGAGGCAGGGAATGGTCACTGGCAGGAGCAGCTAAGGTGATGCCGGAATGCAGGGGATGTTCCCTAGCTCCAGCATCCTGGGATTCAGGCACCCGGAGCTGCCTGCAATGGGCAGCATTGTGGACAGCGCGTGTGGCCACCGTTGCGGGCTGGTTCCCAGCCAGGCGCCGGGGCTGGCAGGGGGCACAGACGGGATTAGCTGCGATCCGTTGTCATCCCCTCCTTGGCCTACATGTGCAGGGGGCGGGTGCAGGATTAGGTGCAGGGGCCGGGCTGGGGGAAGTGGGGCAGTAGGGACAGATGGGGCTGGTGGCCGGGCCCCCTGCCCACCCAGTCCCTTCCCCTGCTGGCCCTGCCGTGCTTGGCTGCGGGTGCAGAGCAAGGAGCGCACGGAGGCCCCTCCAGCCCCGCGGCCACGTTCCTGCCCGGCACCTGGTGCCACTGGCAGCTGCCGGGGCAGGGGCCTGGGCAGCCTCATGCCCTCCCCCCTCCTAAGCTGCCCTCAGAAATAGCCCCCCGTAATCTGCTTGCGCAGAGGCACCGCGGCAGGACCTGCCTGCGGGAGCAAATCCCCCGCAGCGGATTAGGAAGAAGCAGCTCCTGCCTTTCCAGGAAGCGCCTCGTGCGAGGGGCCCAGAGGAGCTCGCGGGATGCCGGGACCCAGCCCCAGGGGGGCTGTCCGCAGTGGGACATGGGGCTTCGGGATCCCAGGCGCTGGTGCAGCCACATGAGCAGATAAAGCCGTGGGTCAGTGCGAGGGGGCAGCTCTGCCGCCCCCCATGTTCTGGGACTCATGCAGTAGTGACCACGAGCGCCGGGGGGGTGGACATGGGGCATTTGTCCACACTGGATGCCTGGCCCGCTCGGTGCACTGTGCAGGACGCACCTCCCGGCTGCCCTCCCGCCTGCGCTGCCTGCGCCACAGGCTGGCAGCTCCTCTATAATTTATGGCCGTTGTTATTTATTTATCTGCCTCTGCTTCTGTGGGCCTGTGTGGGGTGGGGGGAACTGTGGGTGCTGCTGAGGGGTCACCCCAGCCCCTCTCCTCTGTGGAGCATGGGTGGTGACAGCACAGGGAGACCCCAAGGTGGGGATATGGGGCCGGGTGGAGGCGGCCAGGTGAGGGGCAGGGGAGCTGAGCGCCCTGGTCCTGTGCGCAAGCTGCCTTTGGGGTGAGAGACCCCAAATCTCCCCTCGCCGGGGACAGAAGCTGCTGCCTGCGCGTGGCCCGTCTGGGGCAGCCCCGGAGCTGCTGCTGCGACCCCCTCGGCGGCGTCCCTGACATCAGGGCTGGGGTGCCCCGATGGGCACCGTGTCCCCAAGAAGCCCCCGTGGTGCCCCCAGCCCCGGGCCGCCCCCGCGGCGCCCGGGGCTCGCCGTGGGCCCGGGGGCGGGCGCGGAGCGGAGCGGGGCGGCTCCC
>JAVCKT010029168.1:0-16684 GCA_032273925.1 Rhynchotus rufescens | reverse complement strand
GGTAAAGGGAAGGGAAAGGGAAGAACAATGCAAGTCTTGGGCAACTGTCTCAGCTACAGGAATTGCTCCAATGAAGCCAAGAAGGTCTGAAGACTGTAGAAGAGCTACCATCTCAGAGCTGTGCTTGGTGAAAGCAACATAGGCAACAGAGAAATTAGAGGATCCATTAGTTTCCTTTCCTAAACATGTAACCACAGAAAATGACTGTATAGATAATTTTATTGGGAGAAAAGAGCAGCAAAAAAGCAGACTTTACTCAATAAAATGAATAGGAAAAGAAAGCTAGCCTTTAATGTAAATCTTTGTTTTATGAGCTTTAGTCATAAATGCAAACACCTTAATTATTACTATGATTTTCCTTTTGGGAGGTGGAGGAAGGGGGCTGCATGTATTTAGAGAATTTCAAGATTAATTTTAGAAATACTTATTGTCTTACTGACCAATGTGACTGCCTCTTTGCTGTGTTTTTTGTTTTTGTAGGGCTAAAGATAATTTAATTGGTTTGTGTTAGCAAGAAATGTTTGGCTTTTCTTCTGTGCTGCCATGTGGCATAGTCTGGGATGTGGGATTTTAATCACCCACATAGTTTGTGCTTTGTCCCCACAGTATCATCAGCACCACATGCTCCAGTGTTCCCTTATGTTTGTACAAGAAGATGAAACCTCTGGTCACTGTAGCCTTTCTTTTAATATCCCTTCCACCTGTTGAACCACAGTCAAGGTTAGATGATGCAGCTTTCTAGCGTTGTCTACTGTTCTAGCAGTAAAAACAACATGGGATCAAACCCAGCCAAGGTGTGCCTAGTCCTTTTATCAGTCACAAAACTATATGCTGCAGGACTGCCACATGAGGCAGGACAAGGAGGCTTGTGGGGATGAGTGACCCTTTAGTGTCTGTGAGAAGATGGGCTGTGTGAAAAAGTGATCTTTCCTCACACCAGACAATGACTCTAGAGCTGAAGAAATAAAAATATCTTAGGTCACTTTGATGCTTCTGTGAGTTTCTCTTTTATTAATATATAAGTACTCCTCCCTGGATATCAGAAGCCTCATCTTCATATATCAAGAAAAAAGAAAAAGATAAAAAAAAGGACATTTGGGTAGAGAACAGGGCTTCCAATATCTGAGCTTTAGAAGATTTATGGACAAAAGAAGCTGCATTACTCTGTTGCTGAGTTATTGTTCATTTCAAATAATGAAAGTGAGAAAGTGAATAAGAGTTGCTGGCTTACACTGCCATCTGTAAATCTATTTATTGTAGCAGCATTTGAAATTATATAGTTGACACTACAGGTCTCTAATCAGCTAACCTCTTGGACACAGGAGGGAAGAAAGGCAGCGAGAGGGAGGAAAGAGGAAAGATCACTCACCCTGTAGTCATACATTACCTGACATTTTAATTCTAGTTGGTGTGAGTCAGCTTGTATATCAAAGTTTAAAGAGCAAGGCAGGATGTGTCTCAGACTGGAATATATGAAACAGAGCTTTGCAGACTCTTATATGGTGTCACTGGTTTGTGGATGCTAGCTATTTATATTGACTGATCAGTTTAGTGCTTCCATGTTTTGGTTTCTAATATTCTATCTTCCCATGGGTTTTATTGACCCAGCCTTGTTCGAGAAACAGCTTTCAGTTCTCTTCTTTCAGTTCTCCCAGGATGACCTGGCAGAGCCAGTTGTGTTACTGGATCCGCTAATGTAATGGCCTCAAATTTCAGGGCAGAGTATAAAACATGCCTTTAGAAAAGCAAACCTAATGATATATTGTCAAAATTCTTGCTTCGGCTATATTACCTATAGGTGTTATGGATCATTTGCATCAGGATTTCTGAGCAGGGCTGTTTAGGAAGATTATGAAGAGTATGAAACCTTCCTCTCTATTGCTGCAACATCTCTCCCCCTCTATCATTCAGTAAAAATCTCCTTGCAGAAGGGGATTTATGGCTCTTCAAAGACCCTCCATCTGATGTAGTTCAAGGTTCACAGCTCCTGGTGCTCATGAGCTTCCATCATGTCCAAATGAACAGACAGTAAGACTTTTACTGTAGCCAGTCTGACCACATAAAATTTGCTCATTCTAATGATGATCCTAATGTCAAAATCCTTTCAAACTTTTTGCTTACAACTTAGAAAGCTCTAGCCATGTCCTTCCAAAGGACGTTTTAAAATAATGTCAAATTGTAATTATGTCAAATGAACAATAGAAAAACTAGTACAGTCCAGTCTCTGTCTTCCACGAACATCTTAAAGAATAGATTGATGTGTAGATAATCAAAGCACAAGGAAAGTTTTGCCTTGCTCTTTGTCCATGACCACTCTTTGTCTCCATCAAAGAGGTCCAGCTATGAAGCTCAACCCCAACAGCATACATCAAGTTGTCTTTGATGATGGATAAAACTGTGGATATCTATTGAACTGTTCCATTGGCCTCTTATGATTATACTGCACCTTGAAAGCTGTTCTAAAAACACTCATAATTCAGTCACATACTTTTTATAAATCAGTCATTCAACAATATCCATGCTGAATTTGCTCTGTGTTTTATCCTAAGTTTCCTAAGTTTTGTTTGTTTGTTTTATGGTGTATGTACAGTAACTACCAGCATACTCAGAGCTGGCAGAGTACCGAATAGCTAGAGGAAATATTAATCTATCAGGATAAGATATGAACTATGTATCTGACTCAGGAACCAAACTCAAGAGTGAACATTACAATGTGGCTATGAACCAGGGTATAAAAACCACTATAACCAACTGATTAATGTCCCTGAAGGATGAAAATTATGTTAATTGCATGTTAGTATGGCCTCTACAGCCATAGGAAATCTGTGGTAAAGAACAAACTGAAAGCCAGCACAAAAACACTGTCAGTATCTCCAAATAAGTGTCAGATTTTGACAAGAACATAAAGTAGTAGTTTTTTCAAACTTGTTTTTTACCTATCTTGGTGTCCTGATGCAGAGGAAGGCCAAAAGCCATAGCTGATAATTATGAGAGGGCATATTAACTACAATTCATATCTCCCTGCCCCAAGAGGAGAGGGGAACATGTTCAAGCTGCAACTAGAGACCAAATAACCATTACCACCAACACCAGTGCAGTCCAGTGGCACTCTGTGCTAGCCCTGCTGAAGGGATTCAGAAGGGATTCAGCTGGAGCTGGGGGAGAGGGAGGTGACCATGTCTGTTCTACAACCCTGGAAGCTTTGGCTGTTGAGGGGAGTCCTTTCTATACCTACCAAAGACTTGGGGCATATTACTGATTCCTTCCTTAAAATCCCCAACTGAAGCCAGTCCAGTTTCTTCTAGCAATCTTGAGGTAGAAACAAATTCCAAAGTAGAAGGGCAGACAGAAAGATAATGTCTTTCTCAGGATGAAATTGCATCATCAATTAACAGCAATTTTAGCTGATGGGTAGTCATCTTAATCAGCAATCAGGGTGCTTCCTGTGGCAGATCAGGCCGCTTGTATGAGACCTATCTCCCTTCAGCTTTTTGGGTTAGAAGCTGATGCCTTCTGACGCTCCTCGCAGTGCTTTGTTTATGTTTGAAGCAAGAGGCGAGAGGAACGTGACCAGTGGCCCAAGGGATTCCCTGGGCTGCAGCCGCAGCAGCAACCATTTGTTTTCTTTTGACAGCCTGTGGAGGCCTTAAAGGCAGCTCAAATCCACCAGTTTACTACAAGCTACAAACCACAACCCCTCTCTACTGTTTTACAACATATACCTGATGGGAATACAAACTCTGGAGGCCTTAGTTCTACTCTTTGAGCTGTCTCTTACATTTCACTTTTTTCTTTTTTTTTAGTCTAGGATTTGCCCACAGCAGCTTGCTTGGACTTTGGGATCCCCAAAACTACTAGTGGTAGCCCCTCTTTGTGGGCAGCTGGAGAAAGAGGTTTTCAGAGGTATTCAATAAACTGGAGCACCACAAATGGTCTGCAGAAAATCCTTGATTTCTTCCTACTAGTGTCACAACTGTGAACCATGTTATACAGAGAAGATATTTCACTCCTGAACTTCTCTATGATATTACTGTTTTCCATTTCATAAAGCAACTTCCTAAAAAGCAGAGATACACAGAATTTAAGTGGCTTTGAATCCTTCCACATCTGGTATCTGATCTCTCAGTTTTTGTGAAAGGTTGGGAGTTTCCTATGGGCTGCCTGGTGGAGAGCCATCTCCTCCAAAACAACACTTGGGTCAGCAGCTCTTTCCCAGCTCTACACAGGCCTGTACAGGCCTGGAAAGCAGAGACAGGGAAGGTGTCTTTTCAATATAATTTAGATGGCAGAAAGATGACCCCCCAACTTGAATTGTGGTACGTGATTTCTGTTACTTTGAAGAGCCAAAACTCTTACAAAATGACTGAAGGGATATGAGGACACCTTAAATGATATATCATGCAGGGAAACAAGGGGTACAATGTGAAATAGCCCTTTCAGAGAGCTATAAGCACAGAGTTCAGGAGGTGGGGAGAAAAAGATACTTTCTGCTCAGGACTTTATCATAAACTGGTAGTTCTGAAAACCCTTCGCAGCAGTGCACAGCTAAAAACACAATATTATTTCTAGAAACCACCCATGGCCTCAGTGCTGAAAGATGCGGAGGGGCCTCAGTACGAAGAACATCAAGTTCTCATGTTCCAGTCTGCGGTTTCCTTGCACCTTCCCATTTTGGCATAAGTTTGCAAAGTCGCTCTCCATTTTTAATATTTAAATATTAGCTGATGAACCAAGAATATTCTCAGGCAAGGGAGTAGCTACAATTCCAATGGACATAGCTGGAAGTGGGGAAAGCAATGTGGTTGTATATCTCAGGGCAAATGGGGCAATAAACTACATAAGCCAGGAAATCCATTTTTGCCTCCTTCAGAGAATAGGTCTTATTGCTTTAAACTATAAAGATGATGGTTAAAACTAGGTGATTCATGTTGATTCACTACATCAAAAAAAAAAAAAAAAAGAAGAAAAGAAGAAAAGCTCTTTCTGACCAAACACTTTAGTGGGCAGGAGAACCTTTGTTGAAAGCAAAACAAAAAAAACACAACACACACATATTCACACACGCTTAAAAGTTACTGTTTTTTCCCTGGAAAATGTGGTTTCTCTAATTGAGGGTTGTAAAAAAGAAAAAGCCTTTTCAAGCATCCCACTCAATTAGTCATTTCAGGGTGGGTCAGTCTTATCATGTCACGTGACGTCCAGTAATGGTGATGCAATAAAATAGATGCTGTCCAAATTTCATGCCATCAATCAGCAGCAAAACTATTCAGATTAAACCACCATCCTTTTCTAGAAATTCCAAAACATCCCATTTCCTTGGGGCACTTTTTTTAATAGTCTTGTCTTCCCAAACAGTCTGGTGAGGAATTAAATGTATGCTGATTTCTTCAACAGCACATGAAGTAAGGCTCAGACTACTGGGAATCTACCTAAGCTGAAACCCTTCTTGGTTACATAATGACCCTGGTTGCAGGGTTATTAAACCTTCTGGGAAGAAGAGGTAGGAAAAATAAAATTTCCACATATTGATTACTGCCAGGCTACTGATATCGTTGTACTAAACTCTCCTATTGAGACAATATCAGTCTGCTTTGTCTCTCAGAGCCTGTATTATCCTTGGAAGTCTTTACCAAATGGAAGAAAGGATTGAGAAATGTAGAATTTCAATATAGAATTGAAAAAAGGATGATGACAAAGCATATTAATCCTCTTTCTGTTTTGCACATTTCTTATCTAACTGATATCTGGGTATATAAAAAAGGAAAGGTAATAAGCTGGACTGTCAAAGTTATTAGCTAATTTATTTAAATGTGTTTTATTTAAATACCCTCCGCGATCAAGAGTTTGGTTTCAAGGAACTAATTTAAAGCAGCTTTTATCCAATAAATGAGAGAAAGACCAATAAAAATGTTACACAAGTTTGGCTTTTTTTTTTTTGCCACAGAGTGAAATAATGTTAGCAGTATATGAAGAAAACACCAGCATGCAATCAGAATGACTAACACCAAGCATAGCAGCTCCTATAAATCAAACTTCATGAATAAGTGATAAGATATGGTTTTTATGGTGAGTCTGGTTTTACTTGAAAAAAAGAGCAGTATTTCTGCTGGAAGATGAAATGTTCATGTTATTTATGACTGAAACTTTTATTCATTCTCCAGATGCCAGCAACATACCTACAGCAACACTATTATCTTCCTTCAAGCAAACACTTCATTGAGGTATGCGTTCTGCCAAACTGCGGATGAGTTTTCTATCTTATAATTAAGGTTCTCTAAAAACTTCTGAAGTTGCTTTGGGTATCTAATTAGGCTCTGACAGGAAGGAAAAAAAATGGTCCAATTGCACTTCTAACATTTATACACACACATTTTATAGCTAAAGGTCTTAGTATCGAAGACAATTTTTATTATATAATTAATGTCATAAGTAAAAGCCCAGCTGTAGCCAGAAGACAAGACATGATGGTAGTGGTCATGAAGCAAGTACAATTGTGAGAAAATATTACTGCTGTTGGCCACAACTGATCTATGTAGACGTGTGCCTATTAACCCCCAGAAGTTTACTCAACAATCATAAAGCAGGTACATCCAAGAAATTAAATGAGCTAAACACAGAACCATATCACAACTGATATGAATTACTTAGATGAATGACTGAATTATTCCAGGTCTTAAGCTCCATGCTATAGTAAACTTCATAATCTTTTGCTGTAAGCAGCTATGGTGACCCAGGAAGGCTGAGGTGCCAGAAGCTTATGGCAAGACCCTTCTCTTTGTCCTGCAGCATGTGATGATGCAAGCAAGTGGTTTGTGGGAAACAGTCCAGGAATACAAAACATCTTTAAGTGCCAGCTCAGAAGGATGTGATGGGAATTAGACTGGAAAAGGCCTGGGGTAAACGGCAGCAGTGGCTAATGAGGGAAAAACTTTAGAGAAGTTACATTTGGGGCAATATAGTGTTTGGCCTGAGTAAGTGAAAGAAACTTCTGGCAGATTTTCAGCTCAGGAGTAGTTGAGGAAGCCTAATTTGCAACAGCCCATCAGCAAGGTTTGTTTAAGGACTGAGGGCTGGTAAAGGAAACCATAATGAAACCATTGCTTTTAGTGGAATGACACCTTTCCAAAGTTGTCAAGTTTTTCCAGAAACAAATGTTCAAAAAAGCCTTAGCAAGGCTTGCAGGAGACCTACAAAATCACTATTTGTGAATTTTAATCCGTATGTTACTTATTCTTGCTCTTTGTTTGTAAATACTTGGCCAGCTATTGGGTTTAGTGTTGAGTCCTTTCTGCGCCACCATGATTGGGAGCAGCTGATAGATGAGGACTGAGTCTCTGATGTAGCCATAGCCTAGACCACGAGACCTAGCTCAACCATGAGGTCCTAGCAGGGCACATCAGGGCAACTAAGCAGAAAGCAGCATTGGCCCAAAGAAGCTTCTTAGCTGAGCTGGCACTGCTAGGGATACAAGTGGGATGCAAGTGACTTTTGGGAGAGAAAGAGCAGTAACTGAGAGCTGTCAAGTGAAGTTTGAGAGAAAATGGAAAAATAAAGGTCTTTCCCTCAAAAACAAGAGCTTCGGAACAAATACTTAAATATCACCTGCACAAGAAATTGAAGTAACTTACCATCGTCAGCAATGAATATACAATGTGAGTGTGTGAAGCTTGAAGGCGCCATAATATTACAGATCACAGGTTTTGTCAGCAAAAGCAAAGATATACAATGTGGTGATATTTAATTTGAAGAAGGAACACATTTTATGATTTTTTTTACTTTCTTGTTTACATTTTGTTTGAGAAGTAGGTTAGCTTCATTACACAGTAATGCCTCATACGTTTACTTAGGTGAATATATTAAGTAAATACAGAATAAAAAAGACCTCATTCTTCTTGAAGAGGCATTAGTATGAAATTTGCAAACAAAGTGGAGCAGTTTTACAAATGCCCCGTGTTATAGTGAACTATGTTGTAGTAGCATCTTACATGCTTAAGCAAGGGCCTCTATATATGCTACCTATTAATGTGAGTTTCACAATTAAAAGAATATATTGCATGAAAAAAAGGAATAATACTGGAGTAATTTATTTTTAGATGCTTCTGTGTCAAAATGATTAAACTCTTAGATTAGAAACTGACAATAAGTTGTGTGAGATCAGCAATGGCAATGTCCATTCTACTTGTTTCTCTGTGATATTTAATAATCTTTTTAACATCCCTGCCTTCAATGTTATGAGTACAAAGAACATTCTGGAGAAGTCTTGGAATCAAGAAACATTCTATTAGGTAATTTGGCAAAAAAAAAAAACAATAGGACTGCAAGAAAAAGAACTACTTTTCCAGGCTTAAAAATAGCCAGTGTTAACAGGTCTCTAATCTTGCACAGATTTGTCACTTGACAATGTAGTCATACAATAGAGAACTAAACATTTGCATTTTGATGTTTCCATTCCTTAGTAATTGAAACTCCTTGCCAAGTATAAGGAAATTTAAATTTCAGAGATGCGTTGATGCTGTATCAAAGATCCATCATTTTCCGATTGATGATGTCCTGGAACAATGACTGCCAGAATCTCAATAGGAGGCTCTGAAGACATATTTTGTATAACAGAAGACAGAGTGAAACTTATTTTGTATAGTTTTTCAGCATGATTAGATTTTCCAGTGCCTGTTACTTGCTCAGAACTAATCATGGCTGTCTCATCTTCCTTTCCATATTTCCAGTGTTGCGTTATTCATTACCCATTCTCATTTGCAAGGTTTTTTAGTCGCTGATGTTTATCAGTTTTTGTGTATGGCAAGTGTTAGCCAGTGACCTTTTCATGGATTAAATTACCCATCTGTGACTTCTGTGTGCTGATCATCAGAAAGGACTCATAGAGTCCTTCGGGTAGGAAGGGACCATAAGAAGTCTTTAATCCAAAATTCTGCTTAAAGCAGGATTAGTGCTGATTGTGTCTTGAAAACCTCCGAGAATGGCCACCTCTTCTCAATAATCTCCCTGTCCATTCCAGGAGAGCGCTCGGTCTGGTCCTGTACCAGGTGCCGTGTCGATTTGCTTTTGCCATTGGACTTGAGCTGGGTGGTTCCACAGAAACAAGCATTAGACGGAGAAACATTCAAAGATTTCCTTTACCTTTGGGTCACACTTTCCCCTGATTTCACATCATTGTTCCAATTAGTTGCCCAATGAAATGTTGTCTTGTGAAGGGTTAGCAAAGACCTACAGATTCTTCCTGTTGACCTAAGGAGTTATTTTTTAAGATGACCAGATTATAGAAGTGTGCTAATGTGTGATAGTCACAGTAGTAGCATACAACATCTGAATCCTAGACAGGAGAATAAAAGAATCACAGAGCCAGAAATAAATACAACCTCTATCATCCATCTGCTAAAATTGATTTCTGCTTCTGTTCCCCCCTCCTAGAGCTGTGGACTTGGATGGACAAAGGAGGAAACCTTCCCTTCCCAGAAATTTTAACCAAACTGGACCAATTTCTGGGATACAGCTTGAGTGGCTGACACTGGTGGGAAAGATAATCAGTGCAAGGTTGAATGCTTCACTTCACTGACTCAGACATTGCTCAGTTAATGTTATGTCCAGTACTTGCAAGATCCCAGCACAACCCTTGTGGCTTTCCCCACTGGTTTACTTCACTGGATATCAGTTCCTGTAAGGCCAAAGCGCAAACAAGAGAGGATAGTCATAGTAAGAACAGTAGCAAATTGTACAAATGGAAACTGAGCAGAGGCTCTATTAGAAAATAAAACAAAGAAGTCATAAGCTAGTCATGAATAAATTTACTTTGGAAAGTAGAAGATCTCTACCTATTAGAAGAGTGAGCTCTTGCAACATCCTTCTAATAGGAGCAGCAGGAAGCAAAAGAACGTGACTACTTTAAGATGGAGCAATCTATATTTGTAAAAGAGAAGTGCAGTAATAAGAGGACTAACTGTAATAGCAGAGGCCTAGTCCTGGTGTTCCAAGAAATGCATTTCTGATCCCTAGAAAAGGTGAGTTTAAGGAAGTTGCTCATTGATGTAGCAGAAAACAGGCATATTTTTTTCCCATATTCTAGAGATCTATTATAACAGGCGCCTTCAATGTGAGTAAGTGGGGAAAGAACGCTTCAAGTAAAGAGTACTTAAACACAACAAAGAATCAGTCCACTCTGCATTTTTGCTTTTTTAATTTGACTTGTGGTTAATGAAGCCCTGGGAACATTCTCCTCGCCCAATTAAGCATCAGTCTGACAAAATGTTTTAAGAGTTATGCTTTTGGGTTTCTTTGGGGTTTTCTTACAAAAAAGAGAAAGAAAACCTTTTCAAAGCAGATGTACTTCCTTTATTTGCTACTGAGTAAACATGTCCTGAATTTTTGGGGTTTAGGGTTTGTTTTTTTCTTGACCTGTTTGTGCCACAACAGCCACTAGCATCTAAAACACATCTGCTGCTTTCATTTTGGCTCATGCATACATATAAAATACAGAAATGTAAATGTTAAAAACATGACTGCCAGAGAAATTACCCTCTCCTCTCTTATTGCGAGCCATGGCCTACTTCAAGTTGCACCACAGTAGCCTCCTCTTCATCCAGATGAAATGAATATCCCAAGGGAGAAAAGATTCTAGAAAACTGTACTCAAAGCAGTCATCTATGTCTGCTGTCAAAGCAAAGCGAAGCATCATGTAGAGTTTCACAGCAGTTTAGTGGAGACCAGGGGAGTCTGGTGTTATGCAACAATGTCATTAATGACTTGTTGATAGAATAAAGTATTGTGTTAAATGTGCAGATGATGCCAAGCTGGGAAGAAGGACAAGGTTAGAATTCAAAGTGATTTTGCCACACTGGAGTTCTCTTGTGGAAACAAAACCAAAAAATTTCAACAAGGACAAGTATGAGGTTCGCCAACACTGAGGAATAGCAACTGGCTCGGCAACTTGTCAGTAGGAAAGGAACTACAAGCAGAACATGAGTCAACAATGTTATAGTGCTACAAGAAAGGCAAGAACTGGATTGCATAAACAAGACAAAAACCTGTAAGAAACACAGATGGAAAAATCTAACCCTTTAGTTACAACATAACGTTGTCTGGAGCTCTGTGTCTAGCTGGGTATACGTACATTAAGAAGGATATAACTGCTTGGAAAGAACCCAGAGAAGAAGAATGAGCAAGATCAAAAACCTAGAAAATATAGCCTATGAATAAAGAATGAATTTACTCATGTTTAGCCAGGAGAAGGGAGGTCTTAGTGGGACTTCAGATTTCTCAGAATATGAAAGACTGATGCATAGTGGTGAATGGAATAATCTTTTCTCTCTGTGCATAAAGTAAGGTAAATGACTGTGAGCTAAAGAACACCTCTGTCATCAAGATAAGCCATGCATGGAATAGGCTATCTGAGGAGAGAGTGAGGTCTTTGTTAAATGGATGAAGATTCAAAGCCATTTTAAAAATGAGCCCACACCACTTTGAAAAAACTAAAGCTTCACAGTATTTCCTGTCTGCCTGGAAATGTTTGGACAGTTTTTCTGTGGGGAAATGAAGCTACACATCTTCTGAAAGCAGTTGCCAAAAAATAAAGGTTTAATGCTTACGATCAAACGGCAACAATGAGAAGTTATTATGTTAGTGTCTGGTTTAGTCTTCCTTCAACACTGCGCCACGAAAGCATTTGTTCTACATATCTTAAAATGCTGCATTTTCCCCTTAAAATAGGGAAAGAGTAATGATGGAGGAGATTTGGAGCATAGTTTGGGGAGTTTCCTGTCTCAAGACACATGTAAAACAGGAAAGCTTCCACAAAAGAGCCCAGCATTAACTGGGAATCAGGTCTGCAGGTAATCTCATGGGCTGTTATCAAGCACAGTATGGATATGAAGGCTTTGGTGTGCCTGAGCCCTTTGCAGATCCCACTCAGGCATATCCTGACAACTGAGCCAGCCAGAGTGTTACAGAGGAAAATACAGGATCTGAAACAGCCGTGTGGATTCTGTGGCTGTCTGATGAGAGATTACAGTGTGTGGCTAGAGCCAGTCCTAGCATTGCTTCAAGATCTGGAGAGCTGCAGACTTGAAGACTTTGTTTGGTGAGTCCATCCTGAAGTATGAAAGGACAGAGACATGGTCCTTTTGCTTTAACTCCGAAGAACTCCCATAACATACCTTCTGGGATGTGTTTTAATATGTATTGAGACACCATCTCTGAACAAATATTGAAAGCACATATGCAATAACATGTAACAGCGCTTCTGATGAAACAATATTTGATAATGCCTTGCAATGAAAGGCAAATGTCTAAAAACTCAGAGGAGCTGATATAAAGCATAACACTAGGTTTGCTCTTTAATAGTTTTTGGTTAAATGTTAGTCTCATGCTGCAAATATCTTGTGTTGTCTTTAACTGTTTTGGTGGTTTGCTACTCATGAAACATTTCACTGAGAACTGAAATCGTGACTTTGTTGAAAACTGACAACAAACATTTACTTACCAAGGCTTTACATGGGGCAGCTGTAAACCTCTGTAAAACCTTGCGACAAGCCCTGACCAGAGAGAACCCAAGCAGAGCTTCAACAGAAATTTGCGCTAAGATACAGCAACACAGAAGGGTGGGCTTCATCCACAGAACTGTACTGTTCCCGAATCTTACTAGTCCATTATACCACAGTGGACCACTACAAAACCAATAAAATAAATCTTCTCTGTCACTACCTACTGCCAATTTCATTCTCAGCAGAATCAGTGAACAAAACCCTGCATGGGAAGGTAATATTGAAGTTGACAAGACAGTAAAGATCTAACAGCTTTATAGAGTTGCATAAGCGGGATTTTGAATAAGAGTTCTGGGTTGAGAAGCCATCCAAACCCTTGGAATGCTTTCATTGCAACCAGATGGGACATGAGACAAAGGAAATGTCAAGTGGGAAAACAGCAAGCGAACGGGGTCAAATATCAACCACTGAGGTGGCGACATCTGGGTGTTTAGTAAGCCAATGTAGGAAGAAATTAAGAGGTCTCTTTCAAGACTTTAAAGGACTGCTTTAATTTTTAAGTTGAAGAAATGCATAGATGATGGGAAAAATTGTTCACTACTTAGACTACCTGATTTCCCTGACAAATCCGGGAAGATTTTGTTGTCTGTATAGCCATTATTTCAATGATCAACACCTTCTATATTTGAGTGTTGAGATTTTCCACCTGTTTGATGATTACCAGGGTGAGGCTGACAAGTCTGTCTTTCAGCTCCATAACTCATGATATCTCCTAGACCTTAACCTGACAAATGTTTTCTTTTCCAACTACTTTCTTCAGAGAAGTGAAAATAGAAAAATAGAAAACATTATTTGTAGTATCAGAAATGAGTTGAATAAACTTACACTTACTAATTTAAAAAATCCTTATTTCATAAAATTCTGTGATCAGAAATATGAGATTATGTGGAAGTTCTAGCTCTCCATTTGACTCAGCTTACACTGCTGCAAGTGAAAATTCTCAGGTATTAAATGACATTTGCTATTGACATTATTCTCCTAACTTAAGATGTGTTGCCAGTTGATTTCATCAGCCTGAATACTGCGAGTGTCACATTAAAAACAAACAAAAGAATTATGGTGTCAAGTGTAGAATCTTCCAGATACGTTTGGCATAATTCTATTTCATGTAAATGTTTGCACTTACTGCACTGCCGTTTTTTGAGGAGTTCTTTATATATGAAAGATAAGATGTACCTTTTTAAACTGAAAAAATAAAGCTTTACAAAGAATATTACCTTAATTTTACAAATGAGATTCTAAAGCAGAAGTGACTCACCTAATCTGCAACGGTAGTTCTGGGAAGGCAAGAGGAGTCAGATTCCATAAGGTTCCTGAGGTCCCAAATTTTATTTAAGTCCCTAAACATTCTTTGAGTTAAATAGAAAACTACCCGCCCAAATACTTGCATTTAATCTAGTCTTCTGATTTTTTGGTCAAAACTCCAGACTTTTTTTCCAATCACATTCTAGACAATAAAAAGACTTCTAAAATACAGTTTAAAGTTGATGTGTAAAACATCTGCAAATAGCCTTTTGGCACTATTTGGCTACTGGTAACAAAACCCTTGGTCACAATCTCAGTTAAAACAAGCCCCTTCCCTTGAGCAATGTAAATAAACTATTCAAAAGAAAGAAACATCTCTGGGGAAGAATTTCAGTGCTTCCCTTGTATATGCTCTTTTTCTCAATAGCTACGGCAAAGTGAAGTCCTATCGTAACACTGAACGATAGAAAGAGACTAGTTTCTCTAAGCAACTGGGAAAGGAAGGGTCAAGGGAGGAAACATTTTGCTGTCTTGAAGTTGGTTTGAAGTAGTTTTTGAAATGCTTTATGCTTTAATAATATGGCTGGGGGAGTGGGGAGTTTTCGCTTAGAATAAAACTGGAAGAATGATTCATTGCACGTCTGCAACTCTTCCTTGATCCCAGTTAAGTTTGACACCACTAACACCTATGAGTCAGCAGAGGCTCCTTGGGATGGGCTTTGCCTGCCCTGCTTTGAGCTTGTTGCAGTAGGATCTTTACCCAAAGCTGGAAACTGGCTTCCAGCATTGCCTGTGTCAGTTTTTCCTACCCACTATCAAATACCACCAGCCCCCGCTAAGAGCCGGGATCTATTACCGTGTCCCATGATCTCTGCAGTGCAGCTGTAATTCCAAGTCTATATCTTAGAGTTTACTTCCAGGATCACACTGTTGTTTATCAGCTCTGTCTAACCAGGATAATGGACGTTCCCACAAGGTTTTTGGCCCTGTGTTGAAGGTGAACATCTGGGTTCAGCAACAGATTCTAAAAATGGGCAGCCGTCATAAAAAGTGACCATGCTGTGGGAGAGGTCTGCACACCATGCCCAAGCATCCCTTGTCTCAGCTTGTATTTTTAATATCACTGTGTGCTTCAGTTTAGAAAACAACTCAACTTCTAAAGAAAACTCATGTCATTTGGGGATTTGAAAAACCAGAAAATATGGGAGCTCTTCCATATACGATGCCGTGTTTTTTAAATCTCACAGTATGCCTTTCTTTGTCTTGTGTGATTCCAAGATTCCTGAGCCTCTGAGTTGGTTCGGTTTTCTATCTTAACTTGGCTTACGACTCCCTAGATGACTGTTACAACATTTAAGTTTTTGGCTAATGAATAGACTTCTACTTGGAAGTATACTTGGTAGATGGACTTGGTACATTCATATCGTTTTCCATAATTAGTACATTTTACAATAGTCCTTGTGATTTCTTTCAGCCGTATACCTAAAACTAGTTGCCTAAGGAGTGAGGTAAATGATTTTCTTGCAGAAAATTCAGTCAGAATCTCCTCTGTACTGCAGTAGGATGTACTGCTGTTTATTCTGCAAAATGAAATCATTTGAGAGAGACATTTTCCTCCAGATTTATGTGTCAGCTACCATGTCCCTTCATAAATATTTTGAATACACAGCACATGGGATCCTGTACTGTAGAAATGAGAAAGCAAGATGAATTTTAGCCATTTGCCAATAGTCACAGCAAGTCAACAAGAGATTTGAAACAAAAGACATGTTTTTATGTGCAAGGAAGCATTGATGTGTTTTCCAGATCTCACTTTAAAGTATTCCTCACCATATGAGCTATGTTGGACCAGTGCTAATGGATAGCCCAGATAACAAAAAAGATAAGGATTTCAAATAAATCTCCACGCCTGCAATGCTCTACACATATTAATTGTGAAAAATGAAGCTTACACTCAGATTGCACATGTGCGGGCTAGCAGGGTTTTTGGAAGGCATTCAGTGGATGGATAAACAATTTTGCAAAAGTCCTTCAGATGGAATGTTATCTGCCAAACTTTTCACTTTGCAAGAGGTAATCAGTAATTTGCCATGTAACTCAGCCTGAGTAAACAGTCTCCACAGTGATATTACCTGGAAAGGCAATAATTAGGGGATTAGTTAACATTCATGTCTATCATATGTAGTCATCCTTACTATTGGTGATTGTGGGTTTTTGGTATGGAGGAATATTTTTGTATCTATCTCCTCTAATAACTTCAGGCTGAATTACTGTGATATCCTTTGTACAAGATTACATTTTATGGTATTCTCAAAACTCAAGGCAGTACAGGATTCAGGTTTCACTTAGATACCGGAGATTGCATCTTCCCAGAGAGCCACACTTGTGTGCTTGGAATCAAAATGCGCATCAGTTAAATGCTGAGCAGAATTTTGTCATATTGGTTTTCGTTCATAAGAACTTCAGTGGGGTTGAAAAATATTTATCTTGGTCTCTGTCTTTTCCTGTGCCATGTAGCATCTAGTCCTGGTCAGAACTAGATTCCTATTCATTGATAGATAGATGATACAGTTTTCTTCTGGGAAATAAAAAAAAAAAAGAGAGATTAAAAAAAAAATCCACTGACATTTGTTTTTCCGGCTTTTCTGAAGGTACAGAGTAATCCTGTTACATCGATTTTTAGGCTACGCACTGATTTTTTAACTGACTTTGATTTATTACTGAGTGGACAAAAAGAGAGATCTTGGAATAGATTGTTTCTTTTTTAAAAAAGTGTTAGGGAGCATCTGCAGAAAAAAAAGAACATATTTATCAAATGCTATCACGAAAACTTCAGAGCATTCTTTGTTGTTTTAAATTGACTTCAAAATTTACAATCTCAAAATCTG
>JAVCKT010029167.1:0-11918 GCA_032273925.1 Rhynchotus rufescens | reverse complement strand
CTCTATCATATTTAGGCCATGGAAACACACACACACACACACACACACACACACACACACACATATATATATATATAATGTCATTTCCATGCAGAGAGCAGCCCCCTCATTTGCTCGTCGCGGGGACCACAGCTCCCGCCTTGAGGCCTGCTGCTGCGCTCAGACATAACCTGCCTCTGTGCAGGGCACTGTGCAGTCCCGGCATGCGTTGAGGGGTTGTCCTGCTCCCCCAGGCTCGCGCGCCGCTGCAGCCGGGCCATGCACCTCATTGTGGCTCCAGCTCTTCCTCCAGCAGGACTTCGTGCCGTCACTTCATCTTTCAGCAGCCGGAGCCCTCGGTGGGAGTGCATAGACTTAGTTTATATCAGTAGCTGCAAAGATAACCTCTTCTCCTTAATCTGATAAACTAATAAATATTGACAATAACATCTGTTCCCAGAGTTTGATATGCACATAGATCAGGAATGCGGTGATCCCAGCAGGAGGAAACAAGAACTCTGATGAAAGAAGATAAGATGGAAGAAATACCATCCGGAAAATGAAGGCAGGAAAGGTTGAGGCCATGACAGTAATGGGAGATTTAAAAAATTACAGCCCCTAAATCAGATTGATCTGGGATCTTACCTGGGCTCAGTGTTGGGGTTTCACACTAAAACGTGGCACTGGTAAAGTGCTGCCTTAAAGAAAGGAGAAGCAATGGGCAGAAGAAGGGAACAGATTTTGAGACGGGAGTTGCTCACCACTGCTAAAAGCCATGGAGCAGCTTTATATCTCCATATCTTTGTCCCAGGTGATTTTAAGAGCAGTTTCTTTAGCCCTTATTTCATCCTGGATTGCCTTGGAGCTCGGGCAGGGCAGGAATGTCGTGAGGAGCCTCCGTGCCGGTACTGCTGGGTGGTGGTGGTTGGATACTGGGCTTTGGTCAGGGTGCTGAGCCCCTGTCGTGGAGCACCCCCGTCCTCGGCGTGCCCGGGACAAGGAGACAAGTGCTGGGAATGATGTGGAGGGGCCTCTAGGAAGAGCTGGGCAGGGACGTGTGTCAGCGAGGCCCACAGGGAGGCCCGGGGGCTCCCAAGGAGCTGAACTAGCTGGGCAGAGCAGTCCTGCCTGCCCGCTCGCATCCACGGTGCTGTTCCCGGGAGCCGCCGCTGATCCTGAGCCCCATCCCAGCAGCCTGAGCCGTGCGGCTCGGAGCCGCTGTCCCTTCCTGCTCCGGCAGGACCCGCTGCTCCTCCTGCCCATGCCGGGCACAGGTCTGTTCTGGGGACATGCGGTGTGCTCCAAAGCATGGGACCAGCAGGGATGCTCCTGCTGCAGGTCCCTTATGGGCCTTGCAGCCTCTGCTGCGGTCAGGGCACTGGGAGGTCCATGCAGTGGCCATGGAGGGTGGTGGGAGCTGCTCGGATGGGGACACAACTCCCCTATGCACCATGGCAGAGCCCCGGCGACTTCATCACAGGAGCAGTGCGAGGGAGCCTGGGCAGCCCGTGCGGGCAGGAGCCCTTGGTGGCCTCGGTGTCAGGACAGCGGGGCCGCCAGGGCACCCGTGTGGGGCAGGACGGGCGGGCAGCGCCCCAGCGGCAGCAGCGCCAGATGAGAGCTGCACAAACATCGCGGTCATTTGCATGCAAATACCCCTAATGAGACAGAGCGAGGGGGGAGAGGAAAAGACAGAGAAAAGTGATGTGTCGGCAGAAGCCTTTCTCTGTGGAGCGCTTTGCAGCGAGGCGGGGAAGGCAGCACCAACAAAGGAGCGCAGCTGCAGCCCCCCTCCCGGCGAGGGGCCCTCGTGCTGGGGAGGGTGGCAGGGACCCACTGGTAGGTAATGGGAGGATTTTTCCACCAATATTTGCAGGTTTGGCTTGGTTTGCTTTCTCTGCTTCTGCCCCTTTGCCCATTCTCCCTCCACAAGCATCGGCGCTGTGCAGAGTGCTCCAGGGTGTCTGATCATCGCAGCCCGTCCAGGAGCACAAACCAGGAGCACAAACCACAGACACCTTCATGGCCAGCTGCGGCATCACTGAAACATCAGCGATGGGGCCGAGGGCAGAGACCTCCCGAGGGGCATCGCGGATGAAGGGGCCGCTCTCGGAGCCGCCCGCCCGCGGTGCCGGTGCCGGGAGGCCCCAGCCCCTGCAGCGCCCCGAGCCGGGCTGAGCTGGGCACCGGGCTGCCGGTACCCCAGGAGCCTGGGAGTGCCGACATGGGGACAAGGGCCGTCTGAGACAGGACAGGGCTGCTCGGAGAAGCTCCTGCGGGCCAGGGACTGTCCTGAACCTTTCTGATCTTGCACATGCTCTGCAGCTTTCACATGGGAGTTTTCCCGTGGTGTTAGCACCGCGTGGTGGTTTTGCAGACCCCAAAGCTGGTCCCGTTTCCCAGCACTGTGTCCTCATTTCTCACCCTGTGCAAGACCGAGATGCATGGGGAAGCTCTGGGGAAGAATATGAGCCAGGACTGCAGCTTTCTCACAGCCTCCTCGGCCCAGGGTCCATGCGCAGGAGGGCAGTGGCTGCAGCCAAGGCAGGCGAGTGTCTCACCTGAGGCTTGCCCAGCCTTCCCGCGGGCAGCACTTGGCCCCGAGGCAGGAGAAAGCAGGCGGTGTTTTGCATCCCCAATTCCTGGCACAGCGCCGGGGTTTTGTACCATACCCTGCAGCAGTGCGGGGGGCACAGCCCCATGCAGGACACCCGTCCTGCCCCGTTCTTGCACCCGGACCCGTGACGCGGCTCCCTTGGTGCTGGTGCCTCCCCACGCTGGGAGCCGCGGGAGCCGGCGCCGCGCTGCCCTGCGTGCTCTCCCAGCTCTGCTTCCTGCTTCCCTGCTCCTGCTGCACTTGATTGCCCGTTATTCCCCACCAACTTTTCTGCTTTGGAGCTGTTTGAGGCAGAGTTGCAAGGGGGCTGTACTCTCGCTTTCAATTAACCTTCATATCAAAGAGATCGCAGTGTTCGGCAAGTGTTTTTGGAGTAAATGCTAAAAAAACACTATCTTCTTTTTTTCTTCTTCTTCTTCTGTTATGCCTGGTGGCATCAACACCGCCTGTCACAGCTCTTTCATTTACGAAACAGCTCCATCTCTAACATGTATTTCTTTTCTGTCTCTCTTTTTTTTTTTTTCTTTAATTTAAATTTTCCTGTGCAGCCACTTACATTTCTCTGCCTCCTTGTTCCGATTTCTTAGAAATGTTTTCTTTCTCTAACTTGCTGCCCAATGGCAGCAGGAGCCTCTCTGCGCTCGGGGGAAGCGCTGCTGAAATCTCGCCTGGTGCCCTGGAAGCCAGGCGCTCGCTTTGAAGCCGAGACAAAAACTGTGGGTTTTGCTCCTGTGCAATATTTTCTTTTCCCCGGGAAATTTGCACTGTCCAACCTAGGTCCCACTCAGCCGCTAACGTGGGAATCCAGGACCTGCACAGGGAATCAGAGGCATCAGGGCAAGGGAAGCGGAAGGAAAAACCCAGGAGCAAAGCTCCGAAACGTGGTTGCAGCAGGGAGCTTAAAGAGCAGCTCAGAGCCATGGGCAGCTTTTAGATGAGTAAAATTGAAAAATAGAGGCGGACGAGACAGCGGGATCATCGCTGGGCACGTGGGGCAAGGTGGGCACGGGCCCGAGGAGTCGCTGCTGGTTCCCGGCCGGGCTGCCCGGGACCCCGTTCGCCCCAGGCTGCTGCATCCCTGCCCTGCGGCACGCGGGAATGGGGGGAATGGAGTCCCGCAGCTGGCACGGCTCAGGTACAGCGCTCGCTTTAGGGCAAGCCGCAATCCCCAGGCCCAGGCTTTGCCCCTGGCCGAAGCCGCGCACGGAGCCCGGCAGAGCCGCAGTGTCCGGTGCCCTTCCTGGCACGTCCTGTGTCCCGAGCAGGGGGTGCCGCGGGGCGCCAGGCTGCCGGGTCGGCCGCCCCGGGAGCAGCTGCATGGGGCCGGGCAGCCCCAATTAGATCGCTTCAAAGGCCTGCGTCTCTGGGCAAATTTCCACAGCCAAATTTGGGGTGTTTTTAATTAAAATGTTCAAAAAGTGGGGCCTGTTGGGTCAAAGGAGCCCTCTAATGCTCTGGCCCATCCTCTGCTTGGAAGTTGTTCACATGAGCATTTCTCCCCACCCTTTAATTAAGGCTGATTTAAAGCACAGGCTATTTCACAGAGGTAATGAAGTCAAAGCCCTGTTCACCTTTTGCACAGACACACCTGGCCCGTGTGCTCCTGTGTACCCCTGAGCACCCCTGTTACAGCCCTGTGCACCCCGTGCTCCCCTGCAGGCTCCATGCACACCCCTACATGCTCCTGCACAGCCCTGCATGCTGCATGCACAGCCCTGCATGCTCCTGCACAGCCCTGCATGCGCCGTGCACAGCCCTGCACGCTGCATGCACAGCCCTGCATGCTCCTGCACAGCCCTGCATGTGCCATGCACAGCCCTGCACACTGCATGCACAGCCCTGCATGCTCCTGCACAGCCCTGCATGCTCCTGCACACCCCTGTACACTCCATGCACACCCCTGCATGCTCCTGCACACCTATATGCACCCCTGTGCCCTGCTGTGGGTCCCATGCACCCTTCCCATAAATGACAGGCCCTGGAGCAGCTCACAGTCCCTGCACAGGGACCCAAAGTCCCTCCTGGCCCCGGGATGGAGCCCCTGGCAGCCCCTGCCTCCCAGCGCTGCATTTTCGGAGGGGAAACGCTGCTCGGCTCCCCTCGACAGGACGATTATTTGTGCATCCGGCCTGTGTTCCGCTCGTGGTGCAGGATCCCAAGCAGCTTTTGTGAAAGTAATTACTTTATTTGGGGTAAAAGGCGCACGTGAAAGAATGCCAGGAGCGGAGCGAGCGTTTCTGCTGAACGCGGCGCGTCCGCCAGCACGCCGAGCACATCAGCAGCGCCTTTTATTTGCAGCTCTCATCCTGGCGCTTGTGGGAATTAATGGCTGTAGGTTTTGAAACACAATTATAGGCTTTGCAGCGGTAATTTTGTTTTTATTTCCCACAGCGTTTGCTGTTACTCTGTGCAGAGGAGAGGCTGTAGTTAAAACTCATGTAACACAAATGTACCTGCACTCGGTTTGCTTTTTCTGGAAACCTTTTTCTCTCCCTCGGTAGATGAGTGGTCCACTGGATGTTTTGCTCTGCCTCAACACTAATAAGTGCAAAGATCAAGATGTTTTACAATGGTGATAGGATGCAGGAGCTTCCACCTCTAGGTCACATGCGCAGGTCCAGCACAGCCCAGCGAAGACCAGGGGCTCGTGTGCTCACCTAGCTGCTCCAGGGCCGGCAGGAGCAGGAGATGCTCTGGGCGCAGGAGATGCTCTGGGTGCAGGAGACGCTCTAGATGACAGGAGATGCTCTGTGTGGCCTGGGCCCCACGGGCTCTGCGCACACCCCGTCTGTGCTGGGAGACACCAGCTCTGCTGGGACGGGCAGGCCCCAAAGGCAGAGTCCTGTCGCCTACAATGGGCTTCCTGCAGGAAGCTCATCAAGCTGCTTGATTTGGGGGCAAAACTGATCAAAACCAAAATTGGCCATGCTAGAGGAGCGCCGAGCAGCCGCAGCAGCTGGTGCCTCTATTTGGACTTTGGTTTCTCAGCTGTCATTTCAGTTCTTCTTCCTTTCAAGCTCCACGCAGCCCTGCAGCTCCCACTCGCAGCCTTTGCTCTCACAGTTTTCTGAAGGCCATGGTTACTGGCCACCCTGGAAGGGCCGCTGCAAGACCAGCACCGGGCTGCAGGTCCATCTCCGCTGCGCTCTCCTCCTTTCCAAGGACGAACATTAAAGCTACTTTCAAATGGAAGTGAGAAAGGCCTTCAAAATTCTGGCTGCTCCGCCAGCTGCTCCATTGCTCCCTTTCTAAAATGCTTCCAAAATTGTCTTGGGATGAAATGACCAGTTTAAATGAAGTAAATGCAGATAGTGTCTAGACAGCTGCAGCTCAGCAGTGACCTGCCAGTGATCCTGTGGTTTAAGAAATTGCCCTTTTACCAATCTGCAGTTTTTTCCCCAGGTCCTTTTGGTAGCCCTTGGATCTTGCCTGGCTCTGGCTGGGCATCCCTCGCTGGGCATCCCCCTGGGAGCGCAGGGGTCGCGTGCCCAGGGCTGCAGCGGAGTGGGAGCGGAGCTGTCCTAGCACCAGGCTGCAGACAGCAGCGAGCTGCGTTGCTGGGCGAGTGGGGACTACGGGCATCTTGCACCGCTCCACTGAGAAAAGGGCCAGCATTACAGCCCCATAGGGGAGAACTGACTTAAGCAAAGAAAAGCATGTCCTAAGGAGGCAGGAAAGTGGAGAAATGCAAATTCTGGCACCTAATGAGACATCCGACCGTGCGTGGGAACACCTAGATCAGTGCCATCCTGCACCTCCTGCTTGGAGTGCAGGAACACGGGTGCTTTGGAAGCCTCATACCATGAGGAGCCTGCAATTGTCCCGGCTGCTGTTGGGCCCCTCTCCTGTCCCTTCCCTGTTGCCACCGCGGGTCCCAGCTCTGCCAGCAGCCGCTTTCCCTTGGACCTGGGCATTCCACATCGGGAACAGCGTGTTGGGGGAGGATCCTGCATCCGTTCCCAGCACAGCTCTGCAAACCTCAATAAAACCTTTCCTGTTGCGCTGCCTTCACTGCAGCGCAGTGCCATGGATGTGCAAGGGATCAATACCGTACAAAGGAGAAGTGGGGACAGTATAGATTATTCATTAGTGGGACAATGTCAACAAGAGAGGAACACTTAGTTTTTACACACTGGAAAAGCAGAGGTCGGGGGGTAATTGCCCTGTAAAGGGCCTTGCAGCCCCCTCCGTCTTGCAAACCCTTCTCGTGCCCGGCCTGAGCTGCCCCATGTCCCTCCCTGCCCGTCCCGGGGCAGCTGCCGAGCACCTGGCCGGGGTATCGAGCCTGCGTGCAGGCACTAGCCCCCCTGCAGCACACTGAAGTAGTAGCAAAAAAATCTCTCTATATATAGAAACTCATTACGGTAGCGAGTTGCAACTTGTTACAGCATGAAACAAGTTTCTATAGGATTTTTTTTCTTGTTTTTCCCGCAAGTGCTCAGGCACTGTGAGGCTCCCTCATGGGGCTAAATGCTGCTGTCTTGTTAGCCTGGCTCGGTGAGGGGAAACCGCGTTGGGATGGGGATGGGGATGAGATGGGATGGGGATCATCATGCACTGCCTCAGCTGCCGGGGCTCCAGGTTCAAAGGCTTCTCCTCCTCCTCTCTGCTGCTTGAAATAAGAGGGTCAATGTATACACGCTCCTCATAATCATGGTAATGGGGGCTGCCGGAGAAAGGCAGCCTCCAGATGAACTCGAGCCACAGACAATCAACTGCAACTCAGGGGTAATTTTGGTTTCTGATCAATCTAAAATCATTTTGACCCAAGGTATAATTTAAAATGTTCCTACCTCGGTTATTATAGCCCCGGGGCACTGTTGATTGTTTTTGCTCACTTGCCCGCTTGTTCTCGCTCTCTGCTTATAAGATCCAAGGAGCAGTTTAATGAAAAATGAGCGTGTGGCTGGAGGGGTCAATGGTTAGTCATTTTGGATCCTTAAAAAAAAAGAGCTAGGATCTGGATGTGCACTTTGGAACATGGGTTTTCACCCTGGAACACACTTGCAGAAAGAGGAGGGTATTTATTCCCCACTCAGCCTTTCTTTCCCCTGTCTCCTCGGGTCTTGCACCGCATCCCTTGGCAGTGCAGGAAGGTGCTGGGAGAGCCAGGCAGGTGAGGGATGTGGGAGACCAGCAGCATCTTCCACCCCTGGCCAGCGTGGAGGCTCCTGGATAACTGGGAATGGCTCTGGAAATAAAGGAGCACTCAGACGGGCTGGCTGGTCCCGTCCGCTGGGCTCCGGGCTGGCATCTCCCTGGGGGAGAGCACATCTGGCCAGGCAGCCCATGCAATCCCAGGGTCTCCTTCCCGAGGGATCCCAACAGGCCATGGCAAAGCTGGGCTGCCTTGGACTCCCCTTGTCCTCTTGCGGCCCCCAAATTTGCAATCTTCCGTGCAAAACCATCAAACCTTTGAGTCCTTGCCAAAACATCAGCTGCTTTTCCATCCCTCTCCTCCCTTAGGCCAGTCCTGATTTTCCAGGCCTTTCTTTTTCGGAGGAAAGCTGCAGCGTGGTGGGAAAGGGGAAGCAGCAGCGAGGAGGACGTGGCTGGCGGAGAAGCCAATAAAAAATGAATCAGCACGAAGTGCCCCGGCCGGCTGGAGCGAGGAGCCGCCGCGGAGCCGCCGCGCCGCTCCGGGTTTGAGGATGTCAGCAAGCGCTTGGCAGGATAATTATTGCAGGCGGAAAACAAAGGAGAGTGACAATTTTCCTGCGGATGGATTCAGCCCTCATGCTTCTTAATTCCCACTGAACAAAGAGCTATAATTGTTCTCAATAGCGAGGAGGGGAAGAACCTAATTTCCAATGTGAGTCAGAGAAGCTTTCAAGCAGAGGGTGGGTGGAAACTATTTATAAAGGACCATTAGGGAAAATCAGATTTCTACGCACAGTAAACAGAACACACACACAAAAAAAATCCCTATTTATATTTGAGTCTGGAAAGCATGTCCCATGCACCAAAATATAGCGAGGTTCACAATGAAATCCCGCAAAGCGAGCCCTGAGGTTTTCCCCCTTGGTGATGCTGAAGGTTGTGGTGTATTTCTGTCCTTCAATCGAGCTGGCAGAACAATTCCTTCTCCCTGCACGCCTCTCAGACAAACAAAAAGTGAATTTGCTCTGTCCTTTCCGTGTCGCCTTGAGAGGGAGAGAGGGAAAAAAAGAACAATTGGCTTCATTTGGCCAAAAAACTGTTGGAAGGCAAATACCTAAGAGATGAGCCAAAGGAGCTGTAGGAGATGAGCTCCTCATTTACACAGCGCTTGCTTGTGCAGGTAGATTTGTGCCCTCGTACAGTCTTGCACATGCGGCATCCACAACTGTCCATGCTCAACATAGACGGAAAAACTCACCCTAAATATAAATCCCAGGAGTGCTGAAGAAATTGCACTTGGCTCACTGACTTTTCAGGGTTTCGGAGGGGTTTAGTCCACACAGAACCTTTTCCTTGTAATCATTTGACTACCTGGGTTGAAGTGTCCTGCTGGGGTTGCAAGAGGCCGCAGCAAAAAGGGAACAGGCTCCGGATCGGGCAGAAGGTCCCTGCTGTGGGTCCGCGATGTGGGGCTCTGTGTTCGGTTCCTGGAGGCAGCCGGTCCTGGGCAGGCAGCTCTGCAGGTGTCAGAGGGCTTCCCGTAGGCAAAAGACCATTTCTGATGCAGGGAAAGCTTCATGTGTCAGGTCATGTTCTGGAGAGGAGAGCTGTGGACCCCAGGTTCGGACCAGCACGTTTCATGGAGCCCTTTGCTCCCTGTAGAACTCTCCGGGTGGGTTTCCAGTGGGAAGGCAGCATTGCACCCCTCCGAAGGCAAGGGACGGTGGGTCTCATCAGTGTCACAGCAGCTCTGGCCTCTCTGCAGAGGTGGCTTCCCGTCAATGGGAAGCACGTCAAGCCTGGGAGATTGACCTGCCCTGGCTCTCTTCAAGCTTGTGTTCAGGCTGCCCAACAACCTACCAGAAGCAAAAGGGGAAGAGAAATAGCTGTGTCCCAGACAAGTGACGTGGGCCTCCTGCTCTGAAAGTCTCCAAGCTGGAATTCTCTTCCAGAGCCTGAACCCTTGAGCAGAAGTCTGTGGAAGGCGCACAGGCTTGGTGTGAGCAGCAGAGACACGAGCTTGTGCAGATCTGCTGATCACTCCTGGCTGATGCTCAACAGGCATGCGCGGGTGCCAGCCCTTACTGTCAGCACGGCACCCACCAGCTCAGTGGGTTTTATGGGGCAGTAGCTGCAAACAAGTGGATGGAGGTTGTCCCAGCCCACAGTTCCCCCAGGAAGCTGTCTCCACAGAGCCTTTATTTGCCTTGGCCCACCACCGACGCTGCCTTTTCCTTCACTGCTGCGAAGGACGGGGTGATGTGAACTTTGCTGAGGAGGAGAGCTCCATCAGACGGGATCTGCTCAACTGCAGAGCACGTGCTCCCCAGCCTTGGACCATGGAGGAGAGCAGAAGTGCTCCCTACAAGCTGTACTTTGTGTGCGTGCAAACCTGATTTATATCTCTTCCAACAAGCTGTTCACCGCTATCATGAGCCAACAGGACCCATAGGGTGTTACAAGACATATTACATGCAGCCAAGAGCTTTAATCCCCCTGGGGGAGTGATTACAAACAACTACACACGTCCCAGAGTTGCTTAATCACTGTTAAGAAATTTCTTTATAATCTGAGTAAATTACTTTAATTACTTGCAACTACCAATTAGTGTTTGAATGCTTCCAGTGCGGGGTTTGCAGGCGTTAATGCGCTCCCTCGGAAGGGGAGGCGGGCGCGGGCAGGCGGCCGTGCCGGCGCGGCGCCCGGCGAGAGGCCGGCTGGGGCAGCGGCACCCTGCCTGGCACGGGCCTCCGCGGCCGCCCGGCCTCCTCCTTGGCTCCCGATCCGTCTGCATGGAAAGGCTGGGCCCGCAGGGCCTCCCAGCAGCTGGAGGAAGGCGCCAGATGGGCGGCCCTGCGAGGGGAAGGTCCTGCTCCTGCAGCGGGCACAGCCCGTCCTTGTGCCCAGTTTGGGCCAGCCCCGCGGCACGGGGCTCGGGCTCGGTGGCGCTCGCCTCCCTGAGCCACCTCTGCTGCTCCCGGGCACGCTGCGGTGGCTGCAGCGCTGCACGGAGCTGGCAGCGCCCCGGGGGCAGCGGCTGGCTCTGGGGACAAGGCGAGCGGTGCCGGGGCGCTGCGCAAGGAGAGCGGTGCGGAGCTGGGAGCTGCGCGCACCTCCCTGCTCCCAGCGCGCGCCTGCGCTCCCGCTCATCTCCCGGTGCCGGCACCGCTCCCTGAGCACTGCCTGCTGGAGCAGGGCCTGGAGCAAAGTCCAGGGGCTGAGCTGGGCCTGCTGCTCAGCTGTGAACACCAGCGAGGTCCGGACAAGCCCAGCTCCGCTTGGAAATCTCCCCCTAGTCCTCACTGACACTAACTCTCAAGCTTTGCAAAGTTAGCATCGAGGCCTGAACTTGCTTTTCTGGCTGCTTTCTAGCCTTTACTAAAATGGACTGAATTCAAACCATCTTTTCCTTTGATATTTAGGCTCAAGGTGGCTGCAATCATCTTATTTCTGTTCGCTCATCATTAGGAGCGTGCTGGTGTGAGGAGTCTGGGCAAGGACCCGAAACGCCCTTGTCTGCACTGGGTGCGGAGACGGAGGCGGCTGCTGGAGCCGGACTGGCCGGACTGGGCAGAGCAGCGGCCACAGGCTGCACGTCGGCACCGGCGCCAAAAGCCGGGAGCAGGATCCCACGGGGAACATCTGCAAATCCTGCGAGGAGAGGCCAAGAGGAAGGGAGGCTGCAGTGCTGCGAGTGCTGAGGAGAAGCACAAGAGGGGAGAGGAAAGTGCTGCAGTGGGGGAAGGAAGGGAGGCAGGAAAGAGGAAGGAGGCCGGTTCTGTCCCCCTTGGATTGTTCTGTCCTCTGGGAAATCTCCGTAGGATTTCCCCTGGAATCAATGAGGTTGGCTTTGCCTCCTGAAGGAAGACCCACTAGGAGTGAGAAGGAAGACTCCGTAGTCCCCAGAGCTCGACCCGGGACGTGCAGAGGGTATTTCAGCCTGGGCGTAGTTTGAATTGCGTGTAAGGCGCTGGAGATCTTGGGAAGTGCAGTTTCCGTGACCTGGAACACGCTGCCCCTGGTACCAAAACAAGGTGTCGGTCCCTCCCTTTTGCAAAAGTACCTGGCACAGGTGGGGAACATGTAGGTCCACAGGAAGCAACAAAGTCTAATTTTCTGTAGTTTGGGATTCTGTCATCTTTTTTTTTTTTTTTTTTTTTTTGGATTATCCAATAGTTTCCCAAATTTCCGGGGAAAGGAACAAGGTGGGAGGCCGGAGATG
>JAVCKT010029164.1:10441-31231 GCA_032273925.1 Rhynchotus rufescens | reverse complement strand
TTTGATACGTTGTTCGTTACACTTTTAGATTTGCACTCTGCATTGCTGCCACTTTTACGCACTAAAATAGAAATGCACTGGAGCAGCCTCTGAAGGCGCCAGGTGAGAGTCGCGGCGGCCATTTTGTTCAGCCAAGAGCGGAGCTCCCTCCTGCAAGGCGCTTCCCCTGGGCTGCACGTGCTCTCCGTCCCGATGGAAACATCACCCCAACCTCAGCTCGGCTTGGAGGAGAAAAAACAAGCAATTAGCACGGAAGAGGCCTTCCCATGCTCCCCTTTTTTTTCTTCCTGAGGAGCAATGAAAGGCCAGCAAGGCATTGTGCTGCGTGCTCTGTGAGTGCTTAGAACCTGGTACATACTTTGTATACATGATAAGACCTATGGGTATAATGTTTCTATATGCCCTATCAATGGAATAGCGGGAGAATAATTGGCTTTGGGCGTAAGCTCTTTTTCCTTTCTTTTCAAAACTTGCTGTGTGCATGTAACAAAGCCAAAGAGATAAATGTATTTTTGAAAACTGTATCGAAATAGCATGCTCATTAATTAGAGCCATTAAATGTGCATCATTAGAAGAAAATTCATTTTTCTTAATAATACTTCCTACATTCCTTACATTTCTTGGTCTTTGGTAATGTAATGGATTTATTCAGTTATTGTTATTCAATTATTTGCATTTTAAAGCAACAGTACTTCAACTAAGTCTGTGACCTCCCTGTGTCACTATTGTAGATTTGTATTTATTTATATATCCAGACCCTGGAAATTAAACTGCGACTAGAACATCTTTTCCTCTGGAAAAACTGGCCTTAGGGTTATTCCAAGGTTGCCACTAAAGTATCCTGAGATAATTAGATAAAAGCAATAGTATGAACTTGAAATGAAATGAGAAATACGTACAAATTTAGTGGAAAAAAAAAAAGACACAGAATAAATGAGAGTTAAAGTAAGAATTTCGTTCTTGAAATATTTTTCAATGTAAAATATCATTGATGCTCTTGTGCTTTCCAAAAGCACCCAGAGTTTGTGAGAAGAGCCCTTTTAAATGAAGAGCTGACAGCAACATTGACAGGTGGCATTGAGGAAGGGCCTGAACTGTCCTCCCATTCTTAGATGACTCAGTACCATCAGCCCAATAGAAATGAGTAGTTGGTGGCCAAACCAGCAGGCTGAAGCTAGTGCCATTGCATCGTGGTAGCTTCCTCAGATGAGAACAGACCGTACTGGTGTCCAGACCATTCCCTTGCTCTTAAAAATGCAGGCACGCTTAAAAAATGCAGCATAGAAGTTTCTTGAAAGCATAGTGAGAAGTTGAAGACATGCAGCTCAGAGATTATCCAAGAAATCCTGTAGCATGTTGCCAGAAACAGCAGATGCTTTGGCATAACCAGTTGCAGTGTTTCAATTAATTGCGTGTGGAGCTCACATGTGGAATGATTAGAAAAGATACCCGTTTCTGACAGTTTTTCAGCTACACCATATCCTCCTGCTTTTCCTCCTCAGTGAAGCCTTAATACCTCACTACAGGGAAATACTTGGATGTTAAGTTGTAAAGAACAGGATAAGAACCTATACAAAATTAACATGAATTTGTATTTGTTATTAGAGCCAACTTTTCGATGAATTTCTTGTTTACAAAACAGTCTGAATTAACTATTGCATAGATAACAGGAGTAGGCACCGAAAAAAAAGCGCCTTTGGAAGCTTTGGCAATGAGCTATTCTCTGTGTGAAATGGATCTGTCTCCTTATTACCAACAGATAATTAGTAGTGGCAGAGGGGATGGGATAGATTGGATTTTGTCCACAGCTAACTACTCGTGCACATACTTGACTTCCCTTCCCATGCTTGACAGCAGCGTTCAGAGCTGCTTGGACTCGGCCACTGCCACCTTTCACCAGGCAGCAGTTTCTTTTGCTTTCAAATTTGCTTTCAAATTTCAAATTTGCTTTCAAAGCTGCAGAAGGAAGATGAGGGGTTTGTTTGTCCTCCAAATAGTAAACCTGGTGGCGAGGAGCTTATGCTGTGTTGGTTTTTAGCTGATTGCTTATGACATCCAATGAGGACTTCATGTGGTCTAACTTTTATGTTTCTGTGTGAGCTTTATTATTATGCTTAGAGGCATGGTGGTTTATATCAGCTGGCAATTTGCAATGCCCCTGGGAAGTGTCTGATTCTAGAGTGCTTCAGGTGTTCACAAATTGGCTGCTTGAGCCCTTAGAAGGACTGCACGTACATACTGTGCTCTAGCAGCTCAGCCATCTGATTCTGCAGCAGCATTGCTATATTATGGAAAGTTGTTCATAGCTTAAAGTGTGAAGAGTGCAAATAGGCGGGGGGGGGTTATCTTCCTGCTTAACAAGAGAAAAGCCTGCCACATCCTGAGAGAATGTAGCTCCAATTTATTTTGTGTATACACTGCTTTCCCTGCATTTTGATTTGGTTTTATGGAAATGAAATGCAAAAATTTGGGGACAGAATAATACTTGCCTGTACTCGATGGGGAACTCAGTAGAGCATAATATTCATGTTGTTTTCATCACTCCTCTGATTGCTTCACTTAATACTGCATATTTTCCAATACTCTGTTACTGCAGTGTCCCCCACTAATTTCTTATGTTTACTATCATCAGCATGTTGCTGTCAACGCTCCTTCAAAGAGTAGTGTTAATTGAAGCAATTTATTCTACTAGAGTTGGAGCTGGCCTATTTATACTTTAATATAATGAATATTAAGAGGTTACATTTATCTTGTCGTGTGCTGTCAGCCCCTTTTTCCGCTTCATGTGGATTTGCTGCGCTGTACATGCCTTGCTCAAGCTTGTCACTGTGGAATATAGGTGTTTATCTGCACTGTACAATAGATCAAAGGTCATCAGCAGCTGTCACAACATGGAAGGGGAAACAACCCTGAACCGGTATCATGTGCCCCTTCACTGACACGATGGCACAGCAACATTTCATTTTGCCTATTAAGCTCGTTTGAGCCTGAATATTAAAAATTGATGTCCATCAACATAATATGGAATATAGTGCATACCTAGAAAAACTGCAAAGTATATGATACTGATGCATCCCAGCAGGCATGTGAAGGACACAGTAAGACTCAGTAAAAGCTGTAAGGGCTGCAGAAAGCTGTTACTTTAAGTCTCTGTGAAATTCCTTAGTCGCAGTTCTACTCTTAGCTACAAAATACACAGAGGCATGTATTTGGCTTCTCTAAGGTTAGTAAAGGTGACCATGTTTCTAGCTTTATGGCAGAAAGCTCTATTATATGCAAAATAGTTGGCTTTTGAGAACATGACCATTATATTTAATTTAACTGTGCTTTGGCTGTTAAACAGCATAAAGAAAATCACTTCTCCCTTCAGAATGTTTGATATTCTCTGCAGTGAAGAACCATAAATATAGTGGGGCAGGATACTGCTGCGTAATGCTAGGTGAGGTCAAAGTCATTGATTGCACTGGAAAAAAAGGGAGTTTGTAGAGCGAGAGCTGAATAAATTCTTCTCCTTGGGCTTCTAGAGAACAAAGAGTTTTAAAACCAAAATACCAAAGTGTGTGTTTGAGGTCATCTTTGGTCCTCCTAAACTATCCTTGGATTTCTGGGTTAGGTGTTGGAGTTCTTCCCTCTCAGTTTCAGTGTGTATTAAGTATGAATTACTGTCAATGTCATGGTGAGGCAGACTCTTCTGTCTGGACTCTTACCTGTTTTCTGGATGATAGTAGTTTAATACTGTAATTGATCTAATATCTCAGAAAACATGCTTCTGATACTGATCTGCATTTTCTTTGGATTTAAATTTTCCCAGTTTTCATTGTGTTCCTATGACTTGAGAAGACTCGTATTTTCTTAAATCTTAAATAAGAATTCAACAGGATTATCCCTGAATTGGTGTTTCACTTAAAGGTACTCTTAATTGTGAATGAATTTGCCGACATGGTTTGAAGGGCACTATGCTGCTGCGAGGCCAGTCTTCATGTGGCATCTTAATCCTAGGCATTTGCTTTTTATCTCGCACTGCTGCTTGGAGGAGCAGTGATTTTATATCTGGTTCTGAACTGAGTGTCAATTCAGGTCAATTGTTCAGTCCCACTCAAATCCCTCCTTCAGTGTTTTTGAACTTTATTTTCTATTCTAGATCTATGCTCGATTAAATTGGTAGAAGAGTAACTCTCAGACTTTACTGGTATTACGTGGGTTTGCTAAGCTGCAGCACTTCTGTAAGCGGCTGTTGGCTGGGACCTTAAGTTGCTCCTGTGCACTTCCTGCACGGCTGCTCCCTGGCTGTGCCGTAGCCTGGCTTTGCTTCAGCAACACTGAGTGGATTTTCCTGCTGTGGAGGAAAATAATTTAGTTTTTCCATTTCAGGATTTAGGCCATTCCTCATGAAGACTATGCCCCTATCTCTGACCATTGCGAAAGGTAGGATGGCCAAGCCAGCCTTAGAGATGGTTACCAGTAGATTCACCTGGGATGTATCTAACCAGTAAGGTGTCAGTGAATACTCTGCACTGTGGGGCTTGAACCAAATCACTGCACATCTGCAGAGAGTGTCTTAGTCACCTCTGACTGGATCTGCGAAACCCAGAGTTCTGCAAAACACAGGCTTGACCCTAATGGTCTCTGTAGATTATTAGCAGTCTGCAGCAATAGCTGTGTTATTTTATGTCTAGCTTTGTGTCTCATTTTCCTATCCCTTAATCATTCTCAGCTTGTTACTTAGTTACCTCGTTTACTCTTCTTGTCTAAACTGGCTCCTCCAGCCCACAAGCAGTTGTTCGCTTCTCCCTTGCTTTTCTTCCAGCGTGCCTAAAATTTGTTCAGACTGATGCTAAACAGTGTTCAGACTGTCTGCCCTTCACAGCCAGGTTGTGACTGCTCTCTGTGGCCCAGTACGTGAGAGTGCTCTCTGGAGTCTGTGATTACCCTGGGACTTCAGCAGCTGTGCTGTCCTCCCTGTTCCTTACTCATTTGCAGCCTGCTTTCACTGTACACTATTTTTTAACATTAATTTCCTTGTTCCATTCTTCCGTTGAAGTATCTCTTTCTCATATTTTTCTTCTGCAGAACTGTTTGCTTCTATTTATGCAAGAGGGATAGTGTTATTTTATGTCTGTTTTTATCATTTCTATTATTTTTCTCACTGTTCTAGTCTGACTTACGTTTGTAGTGCTTCACAATTTTGAGATATCTTTACATTTCTGATATTTTGATTTTAGTATTTTTTGTCATCTTCCTGTTCTAAATTTTTAATAAAGCTATTAAGTAAGATTTTAATCCTGATTGGCCCCAAGATACCTTAAGATCTCCCTCTTCATCTTCATATATTACTGTTCATTGTTATCATGTGATACTGCCTTTTCCAGGAAATTAATTCAAAATGTCCTAGAGGGGCTTTATAAGACCCTGTATGAAACACTGAAGAAATTCGGATAAAAGTATATTATCATCTTCAGTTCTGTTTTGTATTAATCTTGCAATACTGTTGAAAATGCAGTCAAGTTTGTCTAGAATGACTGGTTCCTTGAAATGTCATGCTGCTTAATGGTTATCCTCCTGTTATTCTCTAGAGATATTATTATTTGTATGGCACCACAAATATTGGCTAACATTGCCTTTAAAAGGCTTGCAGTCTCAGAAGATGGAGGATTCCTTTAGCTGAAGTACTGGAAATGAAAAAGAGCAGCTTTCCATGATCTCCCTTCCTGCTCTGAAGTTTTATAAAGCAGCTGTAGTCCTTGAACGGCCCTAAAATGACAGACTGAGGGTTCTGAGTGGTAAGTGGGAAGTGATGAAGTTTTTGTCCAAAAGAATTGAGTTTCTGTCCGCCTTAGGACTTGGACAATCTTTTGCATTATAGTTTTGATACTTTTTCACATTCTCAGCAGCTCTAAAGCTATATTTTGCTGTGTATTCTCAGGTTACCAAGGTACGTTCGAGCAATCCAGTGCCTTTGCACATCTGTGATGTAATATATTGCTAACTGATACTGGCTTAAATGAAATCAGAATTAAACCAAAAAGGTTGGGTTAGTTTTTAGGTGTCCAAAGATAAAGATATGTGTCTGGTAGTGCTCTGAATGTGACTAAGTGACTTAAGTAGCTATTCAAGAGGCCTAACCTGCTTAGAAGATTTCAAGTGCCCTTTATGTATATCAGCATTTCAGAATATTTAAAGACTTCAGATATTTTCTAAGTCACAATCCAATGTGTAAGAACTACTTCTGCTTTTCTGAATTTGGGCACTCAGGGTATACTAACATGTTACCTGTAATTGATACTTTTCTACTCAGAGATCCCAAAAGCTGACCCAAGAATTTACCTCTTACTCTCTTCTCAGTTAGTTCCATTAACACACAGCAATAGCAGGTGCAACTGTGGGCTCAATGGAATTGCCTGGATGTGTTCATCCCGTGATAGAAAATGCCCTCTGCCATTGAGTGTCCTGCCCTGCAGCTTCTGGTCCAGGGTGTGAGTCTGCTGCAGAGCCTTGGCTAAATCTGCTGGTCCTGTTTTCCAACCCCTGTGGCACCTCAGGTGGCACACGGGCTATGTTAGACAACAGAGAGGAACCCTCTGTTTCAGCACTGCTTCCAGGTGGCGAACCAAAGCTTATTGTCCTCATGATTAGACTATGTTTCATAGATCAGATATGCCTGTTATCCACCTCCCTTTTCCTTGTTACAGAACTTGCCACAGACTGATTGTGCTTGTCCAAATGTATTGACGTTCCCATTACAAGCATTCCAGTCTCACGGTGCAGGTTTGGAGGCAGGCAGCATCTTTAATGTAAATGATTGCAGAGTGTCAGCATAGAAAATACATCAAGAGAAAGATCACTTGCAAGTCTTTCACTGCAAGCAAGGTAGGGTTATGCTGCAGCACTGACTACTAACTGAAATCAGTTTAACTGGTTATCTTGTCTACTATCTAAGATTATGTTCCAGAGAGAGATCTTAGAATGGTGCTGCTAATCATGCAGCTGATGTAGAAAAAAAATCCTAGCAGTCCGTGTTTGTATTTGCTTAGAAGTATAAAATCCAATACCATTTTATGTTCCTAATCCTATTTTATGTAATTACACAAATTCATTTTTTAAAATTTTACTTAATTATGATCTGTAGTTAAATGAAAGAAAAAAAAGATGCTTTCAAGGCAATTCCAATCATAACTAAAGGAAAGGCTGTTTCAATGACTCCTGATATACTTCCTTATAAAAGGACATACAATTCAATGGGTTTGTAAATCCTACCAATGCCATGCTGTGAGTGAAACTGAGATAGCAAATTCTCTAGGCTATTGATTTACTGATCTACTAGGTCATTGATTTTGAAAAAGACTTCTGGTATTAAAATTAAATAATTGAAAATTATTAAAATACTTAAAACAGAGTTCCTTTTACTGCCTTCTAAGAATTGTGACATAGGAATGTCCAGTTTTCTCCATTTTATTTAACTTAGCTACTATTTTATTTCATATTTGTCTCCACTAACCCTTAATTTTCTTGAGCCGGGGCTTTTAACCAGCATATTTCTTTAAGATCCTCTTTTACAGCGTTAAACTTTCCAGTAAGTACTTAGCCATATGCTGCAAGGGAGTCAGCAGGCCCGACATGTAACATACCTGTATCTGGTACAAGGACATTGTATTTGATGTATATTACAGTGACTTAAAGTTTAAAACACAAGCTGTCATTGAAATTAAATCCATTTCAGTTTATATTTTGGTCTAAAAGCATTGCCAGATTGATTATGAATGGCATAGATGATTTATTTGACTCAATACCCAGGACAGCTTTCATGTTCACAGGGAATGTCCTTTGGGTTGATAGGTCCCTGTCTCATGCAATGAGAACTGCCTGCTTCACTCTTTCGGGCTCTTCCATCACCCTGTCAGAAGTTCTCCAGGATTCATGGCAGGGAGTACCAAATTTAAATTGCTTGGGCAGCGTAATCTTGACTCCAAATTGTCACCAAACCAAAAAAAACCTCAGCTTTTGGTAAGGTAGAAGTATGACTTGATTGATGTCATGCATGAAATGGAGTTAGGTAGTAATGCCATACATTATTTTGACAGTTACTACTCCATTATAACTGTAAATATTGTACATATAGCCATTTGTTGTGGTGGTATACATATTAAATATTCACTTTTCATGCTAATGTCAGCCGTCAGCTATAATTACGGTATGTTTGGGATCATTTTAATTCTCATTTGTTTAGGTGTGAGACAGACCCTCATGAGCGCAGTGTTGCCAGCATTCACACATGAGACAGAAGGACTGAATACAGGTTCCTGGTGGACAGAATGAGTAATTATTGTGCAACATGAACACACTTGCTTTGTACACAGGCAGATGTCTAAAAAATACATGAGTTCCTGGTGACTTCTCAATGAGATCTTCCCTGAGGAACTGAATACTGAAGTGTGGGGAGCTTGAGAGACACATCAATAACAAAGTCATGAAACCCTTTTGCAGAACTTGGCTTCTGCCTTGCTCGTAGGAGCACAGAAACACCAAAGTTGCCCTGAGCTCAGGGTTTCTTTAGAGACTCTCTTGGGTTTCAGCCTTTTTTTGTTTTTTCAGGGCGAAATCCTTGCAGGTGACATAAGGCATCCCAGATGGATAAGATATCCCCAGATTGAATAGCCATGCGATGATTTCCCTGTGTGTTGTTTGTTTGCAGCTAAATATTGTTTGTAAAGATTGCAGACAGTGTTAAAATTGTCATTCTCAGTTTCCAAGCTTTTTCTTACTGTTCTGGGTGAACAGTGCAGTAAATACTGATAAAGATCAGGAATGTATCGGGAGCCACAATTTTCCAAGAAATTTGCTTTTTGTCTGTTTTCTGTAGTTTGACTGTAGAGAATGAGGGAGCATCTGTTTTATGGCTGAAACTAGTGTTGCCAGTAATATGGCTACTTTAGAGCAGCTAGGTGGTTTTAGGTTGGGAAACTTTATTAAAGTAGCTTTTTTGAAGTCTGGACTCATAACCCCATAACCTGAGTATATAAAATAAAATTAAAAAGAGTTCCATAAAAATATATTTTCCAGAGACCATGATTTATCAAAAATATCTTACAAGTGCTGATCCTGCAGTAGTTGTTGACCACAAGCAAATTCAAAAGCTCTGTATCTCGCATCAGCTGATGATTGTTGTATAACCTTTGACTTCAGCGCTCTGGTAGAAACCTAGAGCCTATTTCTGCAAAGAATAAGACTCTAACAGTGTTATCAAGTAGCAGCAGCGCTCGTTTTGTTTAACAGTGCTGGAAATTAGTTTCTCACGTACTGATCTTGACAGGTCAACTGTCACGAATTGGTGTACGTATCTGGAAATGCATCAGTCCTATAAACTAAGTCTGGTCTGCAAGAAGTGGAGGTCAGAATTGGCACACTTCTGAACAAATGAGCACAGAGATTCAAAGGAAAAGATCCTTCTGGAAAAGCTTTTCCACAGTGTTCCATTTGTGAACTTTATTTGCATCATCTGCATGTTTAGAGACTGCATTTTAGAAAAAAAGTCTCCATGCAGAATGCTGTGGGGTTCAATGCTAAAGGGAAATAAACTTCCTCCTCTTCCTTACACTAAGCCCTCCTATGTATAGAAGAAATCTCAGATTTTCTCCTTTTGAACAAAATTTTCAGCTTCTCTGAAGGATTCACATTGTTAATATGAAAAACAAAATGAAAGTTATTCAAAAGTTTAATGTCAAAAGAGTTATTGAAGGGAAAAAGAATGGAAGAAGAAAGTGAAATGTTAGTCCAGAGGTGACAGAGCAGTAAATGGATGTGTTTAATTTCCTATTTTTAAATAGATTTAATCATTTTCTGTAGCTGGTGCAAGCCATTCTGACCAAAACTGTGCATGTATCTTTATCATACACTTATATCTTGATACAGCTGCTCATGTATCTTTATCGTACACATGCATCACACACATGCGTTTTCAAGTGTGAGAGCTGAAAGAAGCTTAGTGTAACTAACATCCTTCACCACTTCCAGACACAGCATATTCCAAACACATCTGTTCAGTCTTTGACATATGTTGAACCGTATTGATTTACGTCACTTGCAGAATGGGTCAATTTTGTCAGCAACAGCAAACCATAAGAAAGAATGGGCCATACTCAGACAAAGCATCTGATTTTGGAATTTAAAAATAACCAGGCTGTGTATATCTACCTGACATTGCTGCAAAAATCTTTATGTACAAAAGGTCACTTGCCATTGCAAACTGACCTCTTAGGGTGAGTTTCATTACAAAGCATAATGTAACTCTGTCGTTCTCCTCTTCTGCCCTCCAGGTCAGCTGGGTAAAACCAGGTGTAACTTAATTCTATCCTTATCTCCTGCTCAGAGTTTGAAGAATTACAGTGGCTATAGAATAATTTTCAACAGTTTTACCTCTGTGATAGTTGTTGTGTTTGAATATTCACTCATTTTTTCCTGTTCTAGTTCCCTGTTTATTGGTTTAGTGAAACAAAACAAAAATAAAACCATGCGGATCTCTCCCATCACATTTTATTTGTTGTTTTGACTTTTGAGGCTTTAGGATAAAACTGAAGTCATAGAAGTAAATCATGTAGGACATTTAGCCATAGGCATTTTCAGTGAAATAAGTTCTTCCAAGAAGGTTTTGACTTGTTACATGGAAATTAGCTTCTGGCAGGAAGAAGCCACATTTCACAGATCTTGGACTCTGTTGAATTTCTCAGGGGCATGCCTTCAGCTAACATCACTGCATCCACAGATGTAAATGTAGTATTGGTGTTTAAGAGAAGAGCTGAAAAGAAAAAGAAAGAAGGGAAAAAAAATGAAGAAACAATTTTTACTCAATACTATTTATGACTCTTCAGGAAAAATGACACCATGGATTATGTTTGAAGGCAAAAGCAGTGTCCCACTGCTGCACTGACGACTGTACAGAATAATGAAGAATAACTCACTTAAAATTGACTCTTTTTGTTAAGCTTCTTTTCAAAAAATGTAGTAAAATTGATTTTCTAGTGATATATTTAATTGAAGAACAAAATATTTAGACATAATGTTTTGTGGAGGTATTATGAAGGCTGCAGCTAGCAAGGTGCATCTAGCATTGGCAGAAGTTATGAGATATTTGATCACTGGGAGTCTTGGAGCTTGAGGAAGGTAGAAGTAGGCTGTAAAGAGAGAGAATAGGACTTAAGATAGCATCTGTGAAAATCCAAGATAGAAGAGGAGGCAGTTTGATACTGTAGAATCTGTGTCAAGGATTTGTAGCTTTTGGGAGTGAGAATGTTGTGCAGCTGGAGAAAAGGTTGGTCTTTGATAAGCAGTAGGGAAGGATTTGAAAAGCAGAAGGGGATCAGAGAGAATGGGATAGTGAGACCACAGACAATGCTGAGGACTGTCAGGCAGTATAAACTTACTAATGAGAAAAGTCATATTCAAGTAAAGTAATATGACAAATGCTACAAATAATAGAGCAGTTATGTGACAGGCATTGATGGAAGATTCATTGGGGCAAAAATACTTGTTTATGTCTGTCCCTCAAATCTTGCTGATAATGATTTTGAGTCTAAAAAAAAAGAAATGAAAGAAACGCTCATTCTCTCTATATAAATATTGGATTCAGTCAAGCTGCTGTGAAATGTTTATGTAAATGTTGAAGGTTTTCTGCCTAACAGTCCTTCAGACGCACTGTGCTTTCTGTTCCAGTTGGCAACGTGGGACTCAGAAAAGGGACTGAACGGCAGCCTGCAAGAACGACGTCTGGGCAGCGACTTGCAAGGACTCACCCTGAAAGTGGTGACTGTCTTGGTATGATCCTATTTGAGTTCAGGAATCAAAATGCTCAAAGTAAATAGGGTATACTGAATATTTTGGGTGCTTCCTTCACTATTTTACCTATCATTCTCAATTCTGCATTTTTTAGTGATTAGCTACATAAATAAGGAAGATAGATGATGGCCTTTCAGTAGTTTATGCGAATCTGCAGACCCTCAGAGATACAGAGCCTGTATGTATTTGCTTAGGTTTTTTGTCTATATCAAAATTCATGCTGAGCCTCGAAGCAGCACAAGGCAGGAGTGGGACACATTTCAGATACAGCACCCTCAGTTATGCAGTTTCTAGTGCTTCATGGATTTTAAGATCAGATGGGCCAATTATGATAATCTAATCTTGGCTATTGTACACTGCAGGCTGTAAAATTTAATTATTTCCTCCATCAAGCTCATAACTTCCAGTTAAGATAAACTGTATCTTTCAGAAAGATACAGTCTTTCCAAAAATCATTAGACTGTTGGGGCTACTCTTTGTTACTGTCCTGGGTGGTAACAGAGCTCCTATCAGGTAAATACTAAATTGGTAAATTGGGAAAAAAACAAGATTTGATTGCATTTCTGCCTGAGCTTTGGTATGGTTCGCAGATTACAGACTGTAGTGTCTTTTTTTTTTCCTCCCCTCCCTATTTTACTAGTTCAAATAGAAAGTACTGTAAGTGCTCATAGAGGTATTGCCCCATGCTGCTCACCCCCACGTTTTCTCCTCTCAGCCTGGTAACAAGCCTTATTGATAGGTGAGGTGAGCAGAGCCATTCTGTGGGAATGGCAGTACCACTTTGCTGATGTGGCCGATCACAGCAGCTGAGAAACCAGCTTTTCTGGCAGGATAGTAGGAGTGCCACATCTGACAGAAGACGTACCCCAAGATGCTCTTGGCTCCCAAAATTTCCTCTCAGAAGACACACCAAGAACCAGTGTCCCCGAGAACTGCTCCTTCAGTTTCCAAAACTGTAAATAATCACATAATGCAGCATTTTTAGCTCTTTCAGTAGGTATGCTGGGTAAAAGATTAATCATTGTCTGTAAAAGATAACTTTCTGTATCTCATGTGCTCTGAGATGCAGAATAGTAGTATTTCTTTCTAGGACTTACTTGCTAAACTTACATATCTGTGTTCTAGACCGTTCGTTAGGGTACTAAGGGACATGTCCATGCCCCCTTTTGTCCATCAGAAGAGGCATTGCTCAGAAAGCAGTTCAGCCTGTAGACAGCTGCCTTGGAGAGATGAATTGTAACCCGGAGGGTTTGTCTTTTCTCATGAACTGTGGAGCTGCTCTTCAGTTGCTGAAGCACAAGGTTTCTGGTGCTGCTTGCTATGCCTTGTGGTGTCCTGCCCAAATTACAGCTCTTGCTTCAGATGGTTGTGAGTGTCTCAGGAGTCTGCCCTCAACTATCCAGAGTTAGCTCGGAAAATATGACTTTTTAGTAAGCAAACACAATGACAAACTTGTTTCACATATCAGCTTTGTTATTATTTTGTTCTCAGGAAGAACCTTTTGTCATGGTGGCAGAAAACATACTTGGGCAACCAAAACGATATAAAGGATTTTCCATTGACGTCCTGGATGCACTTGCCAAAAATCTGGGCTTTAAGTATGAGATATATCAAGCTCCTGATGGTAAATATGGACAGCAGCTCCAAAACAGCTCCTGGAATGGCATGATTGGGGAACTCATTAACAAGGTACACAGGGGAGAAGCTGCTTAAAAAAAAAAAGAAAGAAAAAGAAAGAAAAAAGGCATTTTCAGCATACGATATCAAAGTTTTTTAAGGGGGCTGTTGAAATTCTTCTCTTACATTCGATTCTAAGATACTGGATTGGGATCAAATCTGCAGTTCAAAACACTTCTGCACAGCATGTGCTTTGAGTGTGGTCTGAACTGCGCTCGTCAAGACCCTGTATATAGGATAAGAACTGCAGTCTGTTCTCTCTATTTAATCGCAGTTGATATCAGCATAAATTATGGTTGAAAGTCTGTGTGTGTATAGCTGTCAGTATAAAAGGGGAGGGCGTGTGTGTGTGTGTGTTTGGTGAATGAGTGCAAAATGTAGAGAAAGAAATTCAAATTCTCCTTGCTGTTGTAATTTTTCATCATTATGCCCTTACTACTTTGTAGGTACGACTTCTATTTGGGTCACCTTCTTTGTGGCAATGTATTTGATAATGATCAACTGTTTGACTCCAAAACAGGAAATCTGTCCCTAGTAAAAAATGTTTTGAAGGACCAGAATTTAAACTGATTTCAAGTTATTTATTCATTTAAAACAGAAAGGTCTTTTTTTTTTTTTTTTTTTAACTTAATTACAGGCTTGCAAATCAGGAGTAAGTTAATTGAACACCTTTGAAATAAATGGGAGAGTCCATAGCGTACAACTCCAGGAGAATGAGATTAGAATGTATTTTGTTCATTTTCTCAGTATCTGACATGGGACAAATGTTAATCAAAGAAGGAGAATCAAAAGAATTAATACTTCATGTCATTGCCCTTTGCAGAAAAGGTCACACTTCTGCAATAGAGTTATTGCTGAAAGTAAAACCTTTCTTATTACCTAGTAAGCAGGTATATCAGTATCTGGTAAGTAGATGTCTAGGAAGAACTAAAAGATATCAAAGCAATATTCTACTTACTTTTGCTTGATATAAGCTTTTTGAATTTTATTGATTTGAAAATGTAGTAAGAAATGCTGTGAAATTTATTTGGAAATTGCTTTCTTTGAAGTAACGAACTATTTAGAATGGTATTTTTGATACTGGTCTTTCTACTGACTCCAAAGGATTTCAAAGCAGACCTCATTCACTTAACTTTCCCAACAAAATGTAGAGATATGAAACAGAAGTACAATTTAAGAGAATTGTTTTCATTAAGATAAAAAATATTAAAGAATTAATTGCAGCTCTCCAGAAGATTTGGGAAATTCATTTCGTAAACATGATTTTATCTTTCATTAAGTTTGCATAATCTTAAAGAACCTACCAAATGTAAAACCTACCCACTTCAAATGTGGAGGTCAAAGTAATTTCCAGAGCTAAGTTACCTTTGCAACTTTGGTGCATTCTTCCAGTTATTATTTTTAGCATGCACATTATTCATTATAAAAACAAATAGACTATCTCCCTATATGAAATCCTTTCATTGGAAGTTGACAACTTCCCAGGGAGTGTTACAAACACCAGCTATGCACAAATTGCTACTGAACACAGAAGCTGAAGAAAATTTGCCCAATAAAGGAATATGGATTTTTTTGAATAATTTTAGTAATTTGGGGATAATAATAGAGGGAAAAAGGCATTGATAAAACTGTAATAAATATAGATTTTTTTTTTCTTATTTCTTGCAACACACCAGGTAACGATGGCTTGGAGTTTTAGGCGCTCTTTGGAAAGTGAGTGAGGCAAGAAGATCGGATAAGCTATAGCCAGGCCAGTCAGGAGTCAGTGTGGCTCTTTCCCTTCTAAAGTATTTCCACAAGTGACATTCCACTCTTCTGCTTAGAACTAGTTCAGTAAATAACATCTGAATAATAAAAACATTTCTGATTTTATTTTAGTTTATCTAAGCAGGAGGAAGTGCATGAAACCACTTGCCTGAAACAAAACAAAGTTGTGTCCCTAAGGCTCTCACTGCAGAGTTCATGGAAGGAAGGAATCTGACCTCTTATGTTTCTCTTGTAGAGAGCTGACCTAGCAATCTCAGCCATCACAATCACACCCGAACGCGAGAGTGTTGTGGACTTCAGCAAGCGTTACATGGATTATTCAGTGGGGATCTTAATCAAAAAGCCCGAAGAGAAAATCAACATCTTCTCTCTCTTTGCTCCTTTTGACTTTGCGGTGTGGGCTTGCATTGCGGCAGCCATCCCTATAGTTGGTGTCTTGATATTTGTCTTAAACCGGATCCAGGCCATCAGGGCTCAGAACGCTTCCCAGCCAAGCCCTTCAGCTTCCTCCACTCTCCACAGTGCCATTTGGGTGGTGTACGGCGCCTTTGTACAGCAAGGTACCTAGTCTGTTATAAATTGCACATTGAGAAGTTTTCTGTCTTGGACAAACCTGTTTAGAATGGTATGCTTGGCTTGCCAGAATGCTCTCAAGATGAAAAAGAAACTAGGCTTGTACAGGAAGGTGATATGTTTAATTAACCTAGCTGATGAAGAGTGGTAGTACTGCTTCACAATGTGTTTCTACATTGTAAAGAAGATCACTGGATTGTTAAACTACAGAGCTGTTGGAGACAGCATCTCTTTTTCCAGAAACTAGCACCTTTTCCAATAATGTAGGTAATTTTTTTTAAAGGCTCACATTTTTGAAGTAATATTTCTTAGAATCAGAAAGCAAAATGATTTATGGCCTTGTAGCTGACTTTACACTCAGATATCTGTAGATATAAGACTAAACATATTGAATTTCATGTGGGTCCAAACCATTGACAAAGTTACTTCCGTGCATAATTTTTCACAAAATCTGCCTATATCATTTTCACCCCATATCTGTAGTACTAACAATATTCTGTAAAGGCAGTTTAGTTGATTTCCAGCATAAGGAGCATTTAACTTTTTTCTATTTATTGCATATTGTGGTTGTAAGCTTCCAAAGCTTCATCTGGAAACACCAAATTGCAATACTGCTAAAAACTTTGCCCTTCATCTCACTGAGATGACATCTGTAGTGGATTTAAGTAAAAGAAAGGTAAAATAAAATCACTGTAAGCATGCACTACTGTAACGAATACCAACTATAAAGTGTGGTCTCTAAGAAAGTCCAAAGATAACTGTGTTTGAAGCTTGCTCAGAAGAGAAATCTTGTTGTTTGAAATGTAGGAAAGCATAAGAAACAATGGCACTAATGCTAAGGTATTTATAGATGTAAGTATGGTACAGATAACACATGAACTATTGAACAGTTTTGTGTCTTTGCAAATTTCAAAATATCCATTGATATTTAAAATATCCATTGGACCATAAGCTAAATTCTGAACATGGTAATGATTTAACTCCTTAATGATTTAACTGCGTATTAGTCCTGTTTTAGCCTCAAATGTTTTTATTGCAGACTGCACAGGGATGATGAGACTCCTGAGAGCTGTTTCCTCTCTTTGCTTGCAGGGAGTGAATCCACTGTCAATTCTGTGGCTATGCGCATTGTAATGGGCAGTTGGTGGCTCTTCACCCTTATCGTGTGCTCATCCTACACAGCTAACTTGGCAGCTTTTCTCACAGTATCCAGGATGGATAATCCTATAAGGTAAGAGTCTCTTCTTAAGAGGAAACTGTAAACCTGGATTTCACAGAAATGTATTACCCATTTGAACACTCATTTTTCTGAGAAGGAGATAACTCTAGGAAAATATGCAACTTATTTTCAGTGGATGCTTTTCTCCCTGCCTTTCTCCTTCAGTCTGGCAACCCGCGAACAATTTTGACAGGTGAGTGTAAGGGACAATGGTACCTTAATTGTGCATTACTCAGGGATAGAGCTCTCATGTTTATTTGTATTTTGTTTAACTAGAGCTCTCACTACTTGAACTACATGCATTTCTTTGTTGAACATTGGGAGGAACTGCTACCTCTAGGGAAATGTATAACCTTACACTTCTAACCCTCAATGTGTAATTTTATGTTCTGAGTATTTCGATTTGCCTTGTTGTTTATAGTATTACTTGCATGCAAGGTAATGTAAGATGTAAGATAATATGAGCAGTCTTTTAAAATACAGAGGGCAGATTCAGTGGGATTATTTGCAGAAAAAAAAGGTTCTGCTCAACAAGGACAAGGTAACCAAATTTGACTCCAGGATAATAGATGCAATATAGCAGTGATTTTATTAAATTTATATATAATCCTCTGCATTTGTGTTGACAGTATCATAGTGATAAATTACAGCTCCTGTAACAAACCCAATTTATTTTGCATCTTTGACTTCTTTCACCTGCTGTCTGCTTACTGGTCCATGTCCCGTGAGAATATATTCAATAAGCTCATAAGAGCTGCTGTTTGTTTGGTGTTCACATTATTTCCAGCTTAATTTCTTGTTGCCTACTTGCAGATAACAGTCCTTTGAATGAATGAGATATAATAGTAATAATAAAAAAAACATTTTAAAATAAATGTATCATCTCTTTTTGACCAATTTTGGAAATTAGTAGAAGTAAGAACTCAGTAATTTCTGGAAGTAACAAGAAGAAAACTACCTCAGAGTATCTGTGAGTCCTGTCTGCAAGGCCTCATGCCATATTATCAGGATAAAGTTAAACTCAATGAATACATAGGTGAGTCAGAAATAATTTTCTGGAAAGTTTAGATAATGATCTTCTCAACTGCTTCTGAAAGTTCTAGTTCTTTCATGGTAGCAATAATGGTCTGTTTTGTCTATTGAGCACCTTCCAAAACTAAAGTTCAGAGGAAGACAAAAGCGGAATGAAGTATAGTCAAGAATCTATCCAAAAAAAGGAAAAAGAAAAAAAGAAAAAAAAAAAGAAAAGGTACAGATTCAAGAATTGAACTTTGGTTTATTAGATAAAGCCTTTAAAGCTGAAATATTAAAGCATCTGCAAGGGAGGTTGATTCTTCTCCTGATTAGATTGAAATATGTTACTAAGAATCTTGTTGTGAGGAAAAAAAATCTCAGGTTAATCACTTGGAAAAGGAGCTCTTTGGTACTGTCTGGTGACTTCAGAGCACAGTCTGTCTTCTAACTTTAAAGATGGCAGTTGCTGAGTTGTAACTGTAGGCCTTCCAAAGTCATGGCAGTGCCACTTTCCCAGCATCACATTCCACTTGTACAAGGTGAGAGTACAGGAGGCAGAAGGCGCTGTAAAGTGATCTACAAACATAATCATCCAGGTGCCAAGACAAAAATGTCAAATGTCATTTAATTTGCCATAAGACACACTGCCTGGGGTCTGGCTGGTTGGCCAGGTGGGTAGGAGGGTCTCATAAGTCCTCTCAACCACACTGTGGTTGATCCATGTTATCTGGAGTGCCTGAAGTGGTCCCAGTTGCGTTGCTGAAGGTACCCATCATTCCCCATATAACCTGAAATAGCAGCTGTCCGAAGACTCTGTTTTAACAAGCAGTTGATAGGACTGAACTAATTCAGGGGTTGGCTTGTCTTGGTGATTGTGAAGTTAATGACATCTTATTTAGATCTTGCTACTCTAAAAGATGCTTCTGACCTAAACTCTCCCATGAAAAGCTGCCAGACCTTCAAGAAAGAGATGACAAAGGTTTAAAAAAATGTAAATAATAATAATAAAAAGTTATCCAGATTCTTTACTCAGTCTTCTTCCACTTCTGAGCTATGGTGAGGATGTCATAGCATCACATTTAGAGTGAGTATTTTTCTAAGAAGGTAAAAGGTTCTTGTCTTGCATGAAAGCAGCACATCCTGGTCTCCCAGCTTCCAGTCCTGCTTGGTTTCAGTGCAGTATGATGACAGGTGAGGATTTTCGCCTCTCTAAATTTGTCACTGAGCTTGCCGACATTGTGCCTTTCATGGACTCAGAAGAAATATTTATTTGAAGTCTATTTTCTCTCCCAAAGAGGCACATTGGGTTGTAACTGAAAATTTGTTCCCAAGCTGAGAGCTACCCAATCCCTCTGTATGCACTTCCACTGTTAGGAAAGCAGCTCCCATCCTTTCAGTAATCTCTCCCACCCTAGAGCAGCCCTCTGATGCTCAGTATTGATGGTGCTAAATTGCCAGCAGGGGAGAAACTGGTATATGGTGCTGCAGTAGCTGCAGCGTAGTTAAAGCTTTCATTACAGGCCTGTTTTCTTCCCAAGCTACCTCTAAAAGGCCTATTAAAAGTTGTTTCAGCTTCAAATTTGGCATATGTGGCCTCTGACTAGCAGAATAGAAGTATGGGTGATTGAATAACTAGGTGTCAATCAGCCTCGTGTAGTACTTACCTCCACAATTTCACTGCCAAACAAGTGTATCATAGAAATCCTAAGTGGTATTTATTAGAAGTGCTTGGTGAGACATTCACTGAAGTAAAGTTGAGCTGCTGGAAGGCAAATTTTTTAAATTAGCATCAGATGAAAGCCTACGGGTGAAGGAATAAGTTTTTAAAAATTCTGATATTGGCAATTCTTGCAAGTTTTTTCCCATCCTGCCATGAGTGTCGGGATCTGCCTGTGTTTTGCACAAAGGTGAAATAGCCAGAGTAGGAGGCACAGCAGAGAGTAGCTTTGATAGGCTGGTTTTCTTTCTAAATTTCATAACAGAGGTTTTATAAATCCCCAAAGGGTTCTGCAGTACTGTGCTATCAAGGTGCCCATATCCCTTGAAAGAAATATTTTTCTTTTCAGAAAGAACAAAAGTCTTTCCTTGGACTTCCTACTCCAGAATTTCCTTCTAGGGTAGTGTGCTGGAAAGGATCAGTATGCCGAGTCTGAGACATCCATCAAAACTTTGGGCTTAAGGACATGAAGATTAGCAGAAAAGTAGTGTGAAGCTGCAACACTAGCCTCCATTTTCCCTGTGCTAGTGAGTGGTATTTCTGACCCTCTTTGCTCTTTTCTAGCTGCTTCTTGGAAGCTTCTGTCCAAATTACTGCTCTTCTAAGTTTGTCTCTGTGCACATGTTCCCCACATCACAACAGGAAGCAGGGAGGACAGGAGGGGGGAAAAAGCCAAAAAAAAAATGATTGCTTCTTTAGGACTGCAAGATTTCTGCTTTGAAGGAGATTCACAAAAAGAGCAATGCTCCCTTGAAGGGATTTCTAGACCAGACATAAAGAGAGGAGCAAGAAGTTGGCCTTGCAAATAAATGATGCTCTATTTTTGTTTTCAAATAACAATCAGACATATGCTTAAAGCCTTTTACAGTCCTTGACAAATTTGTTCAAACCCAAATGATTTGTATTTGATATTTCAACATTTCATTTCAGAACTGTATGCAGATGAGAAGTCTTCTAGTGGGTTACTCTGCCAAATATGGTCTGAATTACTACATGC
>JAVCKT010029163.1:0-12566 GCA_032273925.1 Rhynchotus rufescens | reverse complement strand
GTTTAGAAAAGGCATGTTTAACAAAGCACATAGCTCTGTCTCTAAGGTGGCCTTGAGGAGAGAAAAACAAGAAGTCCGTTGAGGAATCAAGCCAAGTAGAGAGGGATGCAAGAGGGGAACACCGAAAGATGAACCAACCGATAACTAAGCAAGGATGCCTGCTCTCCTTTTACGTGATGTTTTGCAGGAGGCAGAATAAGTGGATAAGCGGGATGAAATCCCATATGTAGATTTATTGTTTTTTTTTTCTTGAGAAATGATCATGACATAAGAAAGAAATGTAAATTGCTGGTATCTGATTTGAAGATGTTAGAAGGAAATGTGATTTTTGGTAACTGTTTTGAATGATTATGGAGGACAAAAAGAAAGTGTCTCAATTTTGTTTTGCTTGATGAGACTGGGATCAAATATGAGGGTGCGTAAGTTGATGATTAAACAATTTCAGCAGTTAATATTACATAGAGTAAAGCATGCAGTGTTTAGACCTGTTGTAAAACTATATCAAGCTGTGCAAGTTAAGGTTGAGGATCCCCCTACCTTTCATAAGTATTTTTGTGAGACTGCTGAAAAATGAACAGACTTGGATCCTGAAGATGAAGCTGAACAACAGATTGATGACAACTGGGATCCATTTGCACAATGCAAATGGGGATGGCTTTGGTTACAAAAGCTGTTACTAGAACAGTTATTCTTGTTTATAGTATTCATTTGTATCGTAGTTTGTATTCCTTGTGTAATTGCATTACTACGTAGAATGATTGAAACTACCATGCTAGGGGTACCTGCCCAGGTTAAAACAGATAATGGGCCACCAAGCCACTGTTGAGTGTGCCCATGGCACCCTGAAAACCATGCTACAAAAACAAAAAGGGAGAGCAAGGGATACTCGCCTCAGGAATGGTTGCAAAAGGCCCTCTGTGTACCTAACCTTTTAAATCAAGAAACAGACAACGTGTCTCCAGTGCAAAGACACTTCAGTGTTACCACTCAGGAAAAGTTAAGTAAAGCTTTGGTTGAATTTCGGGACCCTGAGTCACGCCAATGGGGAAAATCTATACCTTTAATAACATGGGGACGAGGATATGCTTGTGTTCCTACAGATCAAGGACCACGAAGGGTTCCAGCACAGTGGGTCTGGACAGCGTTGCCTGCTGCAGCATCCTCGAAGCCCTCATTGCCAAAGGAATAGTGATATCATGGACACTCTGGCAGCCAATAGTGATCCTTGGCTGTAAAGACTGATGGTTGTTCCTGTAATGTTATTCTTAATCTTCTTTGGGGTCATGCTTTATGTTCCATGCTTGTCAGTTAATACCATCCTTTGTTCAACATGCTCTGAAGCTAGTACTGCCAGTATGAGGTACATGAGAAGATGCTGAAGTGGCCAGTCTATTAACCCTGAGTAAGCCATGGTCCAGCGATCAAGGACTGATAACCAAGAAACCATGGGAGTAGACACAGTAAACAAAATCTTTTGCTTAGCTCCCTAATCATTCTACTAACTCTATTTTTGTTTATTGTTAGTATATCTTTCTTGCTTCTCTAGTATGTATTCAATGATTGATTGACCATTTAATTAAGACTGCTCAAACAAGAGCAAGTATAGCAATGTAATAGTTAAACAAAAAGGGGGGAGATGTAGGGGCCCACTCCAAGGACAGCCGTACAGTGTGTGGCAGCAAGTAGGATGCCTTGTTAGTAGATAATCAACTTCAAGGCCGACAGTGTACTTGTTCCATCAGCAGACCAAAAACAAAGGCAGCTGTCCGGCTGCAGCGTGACCATGAAGCTGATTGGACAGTAATTGTGGCGCACTTGCCTTTAGGCAAAAAAGGTATTGTATCTGGGACCTTATAGTTAAACTTACAAAGGATTGGATTCCAGCCCCGGAGATGGTGGCAAGATAGGGACAAGAAGAGAGCATGTAAAATCCTCATTGGACTAATGACGGATCGGGGGCGTGGGCTTGCTGCATAAAAATGTGCCGGAGTCTGTAATAAACGGGCAAGATGATAAACTCATATTGAGTCAGTTCTTGTAACCGGGGTCCATCTCCTTTAGGTAATTTCTAAGTAGTCGCTTTGCTTTAGTGTGTTGCTAGTGTGGATTGTCCTGAATAAACCAAGGGGTTGATTTTTCTCAGTGTGTGTGCTTTCACTGATGAATCTTGAACTTATCTGGAACATCATTGGCAACAAGGATGGTTCGGCAATTGAACGGTGGAACTCACTAGTGGGGTGCACAGCTAGGTGAGGTTGTGCCACCCATTGTGTGTGTGTTTTGGTAATAACACTCAGCTGCTCTTTGCAACACTGTGCTTTAGCTGCTTTGTGTGTTGGACTCATTGGGGGGAGGTGGCGGGGCGGGGGCGCTATTTTCTTAGAGTGCTAGTAATTTTAGTGAGAGGAGGAAGTTCCAAGTGTAACATGTCCCTGCTGGAGCAGGGGGTTTGGACTAGATGATCTCTAGAGATCCCTTCCAACCTTAACCATTCTGTAATTCTTCAATTCTGTGATTCTCTCCAGCTTGGCCGAGCAGCAGAACTACTATGCCTTTTTTTGAAATGACTTGTTGCTATATGAGTGACCATGGGCAATTCAATGAAGAACAGAAATGAGCTCTCCTCATTGCAGCTTGAATAACAGTGAAGATGATGTGGTCATCTGAGTTCCAGCTGACTGAGCTCTGTGGGTCCTGAAAGATAGTTCCTGACTTATCAGTACAACTTATAAGCATAAATATGACCCAACTGGCTTTCGGATCTTCTCCCAGAAGGAATCTAAGGCAGCCTCCAACTCATGTAATTCTGCCTAAATAAGAAAGGGAGGATCAAACTGACTGCAGTCAATTCTTACTCACTGAATCATCTGAGGAAAAGCCCAGAAGATAGGCAGATGTTGCCGTCCATACATTGTGCAGAATTTGAGAGCTGCCACCGTGCTTCAAACCATTAGGATATTTCTTCTGGAGATCCCAGGGTTGTTTCCTGAGACCTAGGTGCCATGGAGATGCAGAAAGCTGTTTTACTGAGGTAGAGAGCTGTCACATCTGGAAAAGGAGCAAGGATACCTTGAGCAGCCACTTTAAAATGGAACAAATATATTAAGGCATCTGAGACAGGGGTGGTTTTTAATCCTCTCCTTTCTTCGGGATCAAGAAATAAAGGCACCAAGCCCCCTTTACTTTGAAATCAGAGGGTGTACCTACCGCCCCAATGTTAATCTGGAGTTAATTTCTTGATTTAAAAACCTTCTGCAAGGATAAATTTGTGAAATTGTCAAAACAGGGAGAGACAGATGATAATATGTACCTTAATCACAGAATCCGAGAATGGCTGAGGTTGGAAGGGACCTCAGAGATCTCCTGGTCCAACCCGCCTGCTGAAGTAGAGACACTCAGAGCATGTGGCACAGGATTGCTTCCAAGCCGATTTTGAAGATCTCCAGAGAAAGAGACTCCTTAGCCTCCCTGGGCAGCCTGGTCCAGGGCTCCATCGCCCTCATTGTAAAGAAGCTCTTCCTCAGATGGAGGCAGAACTTCCTATGTTTCAACTTGTACCATAATCAATGAGAGAGAACGATGGGTCACCAGTGAGGAGATGTGGAAAGGAGAGATTCACCACTGAATCTGATCCAGTTCTTGGCATTTGTCACAACTTGCCTGTGTTGACCAAGTTGGTGGAAGGAGCTCCTTTATGGAGCTCCTGCACCTTCCTCCAAGTATATTACCCTCCACCATATTGATGAGTTTTCACTCATCAAGGAGCTTTTCTGCCTTATTTATAGTTTTTAGCTGTGAGGGAAATACCCAGAGATGAGATTGATGCTCCTGTAGCTTTAAGATCATGGAAGATTTCATTTATGACCTGCTGGGGATTTCAGTGTCTTCAGTCTATTTTCCCTCAGATATCTGTGTGGTTACACAGTAAACCTCAGGTAAAGTGCAAGCAAAAATGACAAAATTCTCTGATCGCAGAGCAGGCACTTCAACCTGGAAAGTTTTTGAATGCATTTTTTGGCAATTCTTCATTTACCAATTTTTCAGTTGTCATCAGTGCAGAATAACTCTGTGAATGAAAGCCAAACTCAGTAGTGGTTTCACTAATTCAAAGCTAAAGGGAAAATTTCAGAGAAGGTAAGCTATTTTGATCATTTTGAAGAAGAAAAAGAGAAAATTCACAAGTTAGCCTATGGCAGGTTGCCTTTTACCCTGTAGCTCGAAAATTAGAGCATTCATCAAGGGAAACTCATGTTTGAACCCACTCTTTTGTAGGCAGGGGATTCATTTATGAGCCATAGCTTCAGAAATGGAAAATCACAGAGAATCACAAAATCACAGAATCACAGAATCACAGAATGGTTGAGATTGGAAGGGACCTCTAGAGATCACCTAGTCCAACTCCACTGCTCAAGGAGGGATACCTATAGCACATTGCACAGGGTTGAATCCAGGCAGGTTTGGAAGATCTCCAAAGAAGGAGTCTTCTTTGGAAGAGGCACCAAAATATTAGTTTCATGCCAGTAGGGAGGGAATCATCCTGCTCTGGGAGGGAATGAGTTCAGCAATACAGATACTAGTTGCCCAGCACTGTTTGCCCTCAGGACTGAAGAGAGACTCCACCTGCTTTACTCTCCATTACAGACATATCCCATTCCACACCTCACCTGAGCATCCCAACATGGTGTTAGACTGTCCATGGCAGCTCCTAACCTCTGCCTTCCTACCCCCATTACCTTCCATGGTACCCCAGAACCAATCTTCATCCAAACCTCTTTGCCTTATTGGGTTACCCCACTTGCCTAATTGACCTACTTCATAGCTCCCCATGCAAGAATTCCCAGACGAGGGCAAAACATGACACAGAATGGAGTTCTTCTTTCATACTACCTCCCAGTCATTCCCCTAGCATACCCCAGATGGCTCTTGCCCCCTCTTTTTAACTAGGTCTCATATTTACAGTTGGACTCAGTGATATCAAAGGTCTTTTCCAACCATAATGCTTCTATGATTGTACAATTTTCACCATGGTACCAAGCATTTGATCATGTCAATACAAGGATAGACCTACCCCTTGCACTGGGATTATGAGCATCACAGCCTCCAGCAGCTGGGAAGAATCCAGGGACCATGTTGTTGTGACAGGAGATTTTAGCTGCCAAGACACTTGCAAGGTGGAAGATTTCGGCAGGCCAATGAAGTAGATGCACTACAAGAGGACTTCCCAAAACTGCAGCTACTGTACTGTACACTCCACGCTCAGTCCCAAGTTCTTTCTCTTAAATAGTGATAGAGTTTAAAATATTTCAGTGACATTTGGTGTGATGAGGGAGAAGGTGGTATTATGTTAATCTTGATCATTTTTTGGAATGGCAATATTGGAATATGCAATAAATATTTTCCTCCCCTCATCAGGAACCTCAAAATCATAAAATTAACCTAATTATCCTTAAAAGGCTTCTTATGTGAATGGACATAGAGGGAAAATACAAATGTAGAGTCCATAGAAGCTTTCAATGACTTGAAATATGATGACAAATTTGGAGAGGCTGTCCAAGGGCAGAGTTAAGGCTTTTCAGATATCATAACCAGGAAATTTCACACCTTAACACATTGGATTTCTTTTAAGTTCAACATTAACTCTGCATGTCTGGGTTTATTGCCCTTGGCTCCAGGATAATTATTACATCTCTGTAATTTATTTTGCCATAATTACTGATACGCACTGCCAGCTTTAACTGTGTTTTAGGACTGATGCCACAGTCCCATGTGGGAAGACAGTGATCCCTTACATAGTGAATGGCTGGAAAAGTGTCCCATTCAGAAAAATAAAGGGCATCAATAATTTTCTCAAAATGGCTGCAGATTAAGGGTAGTGCTGGCTTTAGTCCCGTCAGGAACAACACAATGACCAGCGTTTTTGAGAGTGGGGTCCTCTTCCCAGTAAATAGCTGTATCCTTCAGCCTTCACTGAAGGAGAATTTCCCAGTTATAAAGAGTAATGGAGAAGAGGAGGAATAACCATTAATCCTAAAGGATATCTGCTAAAACGCAACCATGTCCAATCCTGAACAGGATTTCGGCAATGCATGGGGCCCAGGTCGGTGGCTTTCTGCTGTCAAGATCATCAAGGACAAAGAAAAAAAAACTGGCACCCAACACCAATGCAAATTACAATTACACTCCTAGGTTAATGAACAGGTTTCCTGTTAATCCTCATAAAACATTGTAGATTCTGACAAAGCAAGGACCATTCATTGGGAAGGAGAAGCTCTCTTCTGCCCCTGGAGCAAGGAAGACCTCTGTTCCGAAAGTCAATGTCACCTGCTATCTTTCCTGCATGGAACACTCATGTGTTTCACTCCTGTATTTCAATTTTACACCTTTTACCCCTTGAGTGGCCACCACTGAGAAGAGTTTGGCCCCTTCCTTCCTATATTCACCATTTGGGAATTTATACATATTGATCAGATCCCCTCTGAATCTTCTCTTCTCCAGGCAATTCCCTTCCCCAGATGCAGTTTTGCATAATCTACTCTCCAGCTCTATCCTTTATGCCACAACATACTAAAGCATGGTCTCAGACATAAGGAAAACAAACGCTTGAGACAGGAATCACAGCTTGTATCATGGAGTGTTGTCTGTTTAAAGGTTGCCCAGAGAGTTTGTGATCCCACCATCTTCAAAGATAACCAAAGCTGTCTGGAAATGACCCTGGGCAACGAGCCCTAGGTGACCCTGCTTGAGGAGGGGGTTGGACTAGATGATCTGCAAAGGTGCCTCCCACCTCAACTATCCTGTGATTCTGTAAATTAATATTTGACCCATGCAGTCTCCAGAGCAGCTGTCATGTAGCATCACAACCTGCATACACATGATGGCTCTACCTGTCTCAGCTCACCATGGAAAGGTGAGCCTGAGGACCCATCTGGCCACGCTTGGCAGAAATACCATTGCAAACATTCATCCCAGACAGAGAGGCTGCCTGCTTGGGCATAATCTGTCTTCAACCCCTCCTGGAGCTCTCTGAGCCACAGACATGTCCTGGGATCCCTCCTTCATTGAGGCTCTTCTCCATCATCCAGGAAGGAAAACAAAACCACATGGGCCCATGAGGGAATATGCCTCATTTCCAGATCTGTGACAGCCACTCAAAAGTTCAGCTATTTCCCATGGGTAAGGAGAGCTGCAACAAGCACCAATATGCAGCTGCATAAGATGGAGGGAAATGGATGGCAGAAAGAGATATGCACATGAAAAAAATCTCAGCCTCATTTTTCTCAACAGATAATTTGTAGAAATGAAGCCCAGGAGAAAATGCTGAACTCAAAGGCAGTCCCTAACAGAGGACTAGATACAAACTGGGAGATAGAAATAGAGTTGCTTTTCTCCTCCCATCTCTACTACAAAGACTGTGATGACATCAGTTGCCAACAAGTAGCTATAGAAGAATATCAGTAATCTCCTGGAATGCAGGGCTAGGGGACACATTTTCCACAGAAAATGTCTTATAGCTAAAACAAATGGGAATTTAATGATATTCAAACATTTCACAGATATGTTCAGATTTCATTTAAATTTTGGTGATTAAGTTCCCTTCCTAATTCCAAGAAATTAAAAATGGAATGAAATGCATTAAAAGAGACATTTTTATTTTGCAACTGGGAACAACTTTTTAAAATCATCTTAAAAAAAAAAAAAAAAGCAAAATTTGCAGCCAACTTGGAGCATTCCAAATTGAAATGAAATATTGCAACTCTCTCACATCTGAACATTTTAATTGTCCAAAGTCATTTTTTCCCAAATAATCAATCTGACATAATAAATACATTTCAATCCACAGAAGTATGCTAGTATTTAAAATTCACATATATCAATAAACTTGATGTTTTTATGTCTGCCCCTCTAGATTTCCTTAACAGATCTCAGTTGCCTTCCCTGTAGCCAACTATCTCCCTGGCTTCAGCAGGTGGTTGTGTACATACCATGCACCAGCATATCCCATTCCTAACTTCAGCCATGCAGCTCCAACCCAATCAGGAGTCTTGAGATAACCCAACACAGAACCATCTCTGCAACGACTTGCCTGAGATCCTGTCAGTAGAGGAGGACCAAGGGTCTGACCAAGCCTGGTGCCAGGGTCAAGTGTAGGTTATTACTCAAGCTTTATATGTTTGATGGTTTGCATGTAGAGGTATGGACAGGGGAAGGACTCAAGGAAGAAATTGAGATTTTCTGTCCAGGAACCTCTATCCAGCACCAAAATGGCTTTGAGAACCGGTTCCCTGAGTCCTTGCCTTAACCAAAGGAGGTTATTGTTGCTCAACAGAAGTGCCATTGATTGCCTGGAAAATGAAACTGGGAAGAATGAGAACAGATTTTGTTCGTTCGTCTTTCTTTCTTAATGATATTTTTTGCCTGGTGGTCCCACACCATGTTTTCAACCAGTCTGCAAGTCTCTCCTCAGCCGCTACAGGTTCTGTCACTTCTCAGGTGGTATCAGAACGGGGACGGCCAATGCAGGTGGATGCTCATAGAGGAATCACCTGAAACAATCCTGCATCCAAACCACCCATGAGCAAGAGAGGGAAACACAACAACAAGGTAACACCAAGCTCTGGTTCACACTCGCACCATCCCTGTGGACACAAACTGCAATCTTTGATCTTTGCCCATGCCTCCCTTCTCAGTTCAGGGTCCTGTTGCTGACAGATGTAACTGAGCCATATCCACTTGCATCTCCTAGTATCCTGCTGTCTGGGCAGCTGCACACACTGCACCCAAAGGTGTTAACAGCTGAACATATCCATATGTTGATTCAAAAATCATCACTGAGATGCCACTGACAGCTATTCCTGGGGCTGATTCTGATGACAAAGTGTGGTCTCAAATAGATCTCAGCCCTTCACACAGCTCCATGTGTATTTTGCTAGCTTTACCAGACACCCTAAATGCTATGAAACAGGCATAAGTACCAAAAGAGCAACCCCTACCATGCACAAACATTTGGCACTGAGCAATGGCCCTTGCTGTCAACCAGAGAAGGCTGGATACCTGTTGAGATGCAATCTGTCTTTTTTTGGGCACTGAATTTCACACTCCTGTAGACATGTAACCATCACCTTTCCAGGAGCTGGAGGCTTTGGGACAAAGCATGGCTCGGAGCAGGAAAGGGCTTCTCTCCAAGGTGATGTTTGTAGGAGACCTTCACCATCATCTTCATCTGAATGGAAAGTTTGATGGAGAGCGGATAGAACTTAACAGGAAACGCAGAAACTTGCACTACAAGGGGTTAATTGGGGAAACATGTCTATGAAGGAGAGATGATACAATGGAGAAGGAACATTCAGGCATGGTAGGAAAGGGCAGAAACAGAAAAAGGAGAGAACACCTCACTACACAAGAGATGCTGAAACAAGTTCTTCAGAGGTCTGTGGGCTGCAGAGACAGGAGAGAGAATAATTTGCTCTCCTGAACATTTGAGACCAGAGAGACAGTCCTCTCCCTTCCTCATTCCTTCTCACTCCTTCTCTCCCTCCCTCTCAGACAATCAAGTGAATTAAGTTTGCAGAGTTACGTAGGAGGCATCGGGCGTCAGATACAATTACTCACCCGCTGCATCATAATTACTGCAAATGGTCCATTAAAGGAAAATTATCATCAATATGATATTATCAGACAGCGGGTAAATGAATAAAGGAAAGTGCTTATTCTTCCATTGTCCTGTTAATAGAGACGTCTTTGAAATTGATAATGTGAAGGATGCCACTTCACTGGGGACTGTGACCAGTGGGATGAGGAGAGGGACAGTGGGTGAGGGACACAAACAGGACCATCTCTTCTGGGACTGGAGATGTGAATGCAGATGTGCGCATTCCATCCAAGGGAGCAATGGATGAGAATAGATTGGGTTTCTTGGGCAAGGTGTGATCTCTGCTCAGGGTTTGGTCCCTTCATACCATACCTGGTGGGATCCAACACCGTCTTTCTACTGGCAACATTTTAAGCTCAGTGCTAACAAATACTGGAGGAAGCAGAATCCAAACCACCTTGCAAATCCAGGGCAGGACCAGATCATCATCAACTTGATTTTACCATCATGAGTACTTTCCTCCAACCACTTCATCAGCGAGAAGCTCCCACCTAGAGGAGAAGGAGTCAAAGCCACCCATCATGTAAACGCTATTACACCTGTGATTCTGAAATTAGGCCACAACTGCAGGGGTGTGTCAACTAATCAAGGTTCTAGATTAGCAAAGCTGATGTATTTGTGTACTGTGGGTCTTGGAGGCGCAAACCCCTCTAGGAATCTCAACTTTCACCTTTCCAGCTGGGAACCAGCACTTTGGAGGCAGAGGATTAGGAGTTACTGTGCTGCCACCATGCACGCTCCATTCCCAGGGCTCTGTAATGTACTTTGCACGCAGAGAGACAAGGACACATGGAAAAGGCATTTGGTTCCTTTGACATAGGGTTGAGCAGACCACTGGGTTCCCAAGGGGCATCATGGATGCTCAGACCAAGACTTGAATGCCTGTAGAATCAATTCTCTGCAAGACACATTCCAGTTCTCTCTCTGGAAAAGTCCAAGGATTAAGGCAGGTCTGGGTAAGTGTAAGGCATAGTGTTATGGTCATAACAGTCTCTTCACACTTTGAGCATATAACATACATCAGCGAAGAAAAGGAGAGCATGGTCCTTCCAGAGCAGAGAAGAAGAGAGGATGGATTTAACATCATGGATTTAGAATAGTTGTTACTGCAGAGAAATAATGTAACAAAGATCAAATCTCCTATTTCAAATATTAAAAAAGTGTTTTTCCATCTGGGTTTCAGGCCACATAATCTGTGTCTTTCCTTGGAAATTAAATGGTTCTAGAGCTATGTTATACCAGTGAAGCTAATCAGTACAAAATCTTTCTCTCTCCTTAACAGAGTGTCCACCTCTAGATCACACACAGGGACTGATCTCTGGTTAAAATCTGAACTGTGCCTGGGACAAAGCGCCCGTGCTCAGGCCAGATCTCTATTACAGAGCTGAGCTAACAGTGGGGGCAATAGAGTCTCCACAGCCATGTAAGTTCTTCTAATTAAAAAAGATTAATTTACTATCCTCGGCATAGCCAAAGGTTAGTTCTGGGCCCTCTTCAAAGGGTAGCTAAGAGAAACATGATTGTTTTATCAGATATTTGCATTTTACCCTGCAGCAGTTAGTAACTCCACTGCTATATCTTAAGGTCCATAAATTAAAAAACTAACAAGCAAACAAAAAATCCTGTTTCTGTAAACTTTCTCCCTAGCAGAACTGAAGATGAAGCTCCACAGTCCACCACCACTGAGGGCTTTCTTGAAGCTTCCCTTGAAATTGTAATTCCAAGTACAGGTTGTTGAGACCTACAAGAGATTGTTGTAAATAAGTTATTTTCTGTAATTTTCTCCCAATTCTCATGTCTGAGTCTGCCTGAACAGTATTTTGGTGGGAGGAAAAGCCAAACTCTTTTTTCCCAGCCTGTCTGCTGCTAAATTCAGCTTTACCTGGAAAAACTCTCATGACCACATGTGTCCAGTCTACAGAAGGTAGGTTTTACACATGTGAACAAATGAATCCTTGATGAGCCCCAATATCAGCCATTTACAGAAACATCAAGAAGAACATAGAAGAGAAATGAAGGAACTGAATTCCAAGTATTGAGAGGTGGTTTTTTGCCTAGTTCATTGACTGCAGTGTGAATGAAAGATGTTTTTATTATGAAAACTTGGATAAAAGATATTTTGGTGGGATTTGCCTAGCTGGATAGAGTGTCTACTTTGGAGATACCTTCATCACAGGCATTCTTTCCCATTGTTGGAGAATGAATTAAAACAGTCAGGGGAGCTGAGGGAACATTTCTGCTCAGTTTCAGGTAGAGACCTACATTTTAATTCTTTCTCTTTTACTATCATTTACTCTCTCATCTTTGTGAATGACTTATGTCTAACCCATAGGTCACCCCTTGACTCTAGCACACATCACCTTTGCCTGCATGTTGTAGATCCTTTCTCTCACCTTCCTTCAAAAATGCTTATTTCCAGTCATGAAGGGAGACAAAGCGTTGTGGTCCTAACTTACCACACAGGGTTCATTGTAATATCTGCATCTTCTTGTGAGAGGGAGGCCTGAATCATATTGAGACCCATCTTACAGATGGGAAGTGAACTAGGATGCTCTTGCCCCTTTAATGAAAACCATCAGTTGCCATATGCCCCATGGTAGGCCTTTAGGGAACTGGTAGGACCATCTCTAGCACTGGAAGATGTTACTCAAATCTCTAAGTCGTAAGCATATGGCACAGAGCTTCCCTAGCTAGCATGGCTGATGTCTCCCCGTCCAGCACTACATCTGATGGCACTGTCCTCATTTAAGCCTCCCACAATGAGACAACAAGCCTGTCCTTCAGAAACCCACCTGAGACCCATGGGTAATACGTAAGGCCAGGCACTTCCACAACCAATAATGGTGTTGCTGGCCTTTCTCTCGAAGACTTCAGATTTCCATTTGGCAGATAGTAAGAGAAATAGGTATCAGAAAGA
>JAVCKT010029162.1:0-14958 GCA_032273925.1 Rhynchotus rufescens | reverse complement strand
TTTTGCTGAGGCAGGGCTCCTCCGGCACCTAATAAGTAATGTTCCAGTGAGACGAAACCTCTGGCGCCTGATTCAGCTGATATTGCTGGCAAATTGTTGACCTATTGCAGTTTCTTCAGGATTTTTCCGGTCTTGATAGGCTGGCTCTAACAGCGACAGATTTGTCATGCTGCTTGTAACAAATATGCAGCTTTTCCAACTCCAAAAGTTGTGATATCTTGAAGCGCCTCGGCTCATAATTGGCTTTGTATTCTGTAGTAGTGCTCTGTGTTTGCAGGCAAGGAAAATAATTAATTAAATAGCAATTAATAGGCTGTAATATACACTGTGCTACCTTATGTCAGTGAATAACTCATAGGGAAGATTTTAATTTCACCTGGCATATGTGCGTTAATGATTTCTCTCCTGAGCTGGCAAGTGGGGCTGTACCGCAGCGCTGCAGACGTGCGAAGGGCAGCCCAGCGAACACATGCCAACTGTAGGAGAGGTTCAACAGAGCCTTTTCCCAATGGAAAACAGGGAAAGGGGGATGCAGCAAGATGTCCTTTGCTTATTGTGGAATGACTGCAGAAACATCCTCTGTTTCTGCCTGTGGAGCGGTGAGCTCGATAGGGAAAATGCTGCTCTTCTGGAGCTGTTTTCCTCTTCTTCCCGTGTGGAAACATGAACAAAATTTGAGTCTGGTTTCGGCTCTGCTGCGTTGTGGAGGATTTGGGGCAATGGCAAAAGTGGCTGTGAGCTCCTGGGGTATGAACCAAACACAAGGGCTTTGCTCACATGAGTGCAAAGAAGTGACATGTCACACAGAGTGACAAAGCCAAGTGCTTGGGCTTTGTCACTCACTAAAGCCAGGAAGAAGATGGTCTCAGCCCCTCTTCAAGAGCTGCTCAGTGACCTGTCATATTGATGTGTCTCTGACAAGGTCAGAGATCAGACAAATAACCACCATGGTGCAAGTCCAAGCCCTCTTTCAGTATGCCGTGGCCTCAACTTCAGCATCAGGGTAGGGCTTTTCTCCAAAGTGTGCTTGAAGGTGAAGCTCAGCCTGGTATCACAGCATGGCAGAGGTTGGGAGGGACCTCTGGAGAGCCCAAGCCCTAGGTACCAGGAGGAAGGAGGAGCCTGTTAGCTTGGATGTTACTGAACTTTTCCCTCTTGGTGAGATGGGATGGCTTACGACTGCACTCTGAAGGTGACGTGGGCCAGGAGCGAAGGATCTCATTAAGTAAGGGAGAAGTAGCTTGAAGAGATGCCCTGCTCTTGGTCCCAACACAGGGAGTCCCACCAGCAGTGACAGTGGGCATAGGACCAGGCTGAGAGTTAGAAGTTTCGGCACCTGCGGGGACTGATGGCTGGTTTTTAATGCTGAGCTTTTGTGCCGGCCTTGCCTCTGAAATCCCTCACCGAGCAGCTGATTTTCCTGGTGTCCCTAGAGAGGAGCAGGAGCGTGTGGGCACGTGCATCTCTCCATCACAAACACGCACATTTACATGAACACCCATCTATTTTATGCATACACACCCACACCCATCTCTATGTATATATTCAGCTGTCGCGCGTCTTTTCAGGATATTAGCTGCCTCTTTTCAAGTTCCTATCTGCCAGGCAATAAACAAGCGTTATTAAAAGAGGTCTGCTTAAATGAAAGCTCTTGGGGAACAGCATCTTCATTACAAGCCTGCCAAATTATTTTGAGCTGTCGCTGCTTTACCTCAGGCCTACCCAGGAGCTGGGATTAAAACACTGTCAGATTGTATCTGTGTTTCTACTTGTTTATTCATTCATTCATATACACAAACACACACATACACATAAACATATGTGTATATACGTGTGGTTGCATATAAACATATATATATATGCATTGTGCTGCCCTCAGACTCATGTTTCCAACAAAATGCAGCTAAATGCCAGTAATAATCGTGATTTGAACTTGTGCCTCGTCGTTTCAATTTGCTTCTTTTTCCCTTCATGCCACAGTGCACGGAAAAGATATGATTTCATTTTTTAAGGAGGTTGGTCCATGCTGGATCCATGCTTATTTATTTTGGAACTCTTTGCTTCAAGGTTGGGCAACCTTTTTTCCACTCTGCCGCCTATCTCAGCCTTTCCAGGCATCCACCTGCATGGAGACCCAGCAGACCTGAGATGCACGGTGTGCTGAAGCTTATCATATAGGAGACAACATGCACACACACAAATCCACACACTGCTCCCTCTCCTGTCTCACTGATTGCAAAACTCACTGCAAAGAGAGCAGGTAAATCCAGCGCATGGGATAAATCCAGAGCCAAGTGCCCACCAGCTCTGGGGCCTTGTCAGAGGAGCTGGAGGGGGAGCAAGGGATACCTCACATCCTGGATTTGTCTAGAAACCCTCTGTTTAGTGTTCACAGCCCTAATATCTGTGCAGAGTTAAAGCAGTTTCCATCTGTGTGCAGTTGAGTGAAGGTGGCATGTTGATTTTTCTCCCTGTGACTTTTCTTTTTGGTCACTCTTTGTAGCTTCTGTTTGCCTCATGCTCCTGGGATCTTTGTCTGTGCTGATGCAGCTGATGATGAGAAAAACACAACGCTCTAAGAAGGATCAGGTCACTTGACATAAAAGGACTCAAATGCCAGACGTTCTGCCCGGGTCTAACCTTGGAGGCGACCAGAGATACCTGCTGGATGTCTTTAGCTGTTCAAAGCTAAGATAAAACTGAGCAGCCACAGGTGTGTTGATGAGCAGACACTAACCACATGCATGGGGAGGGGGTACCTCCTTGTGAAGATTTTGGAGTTCTCCAGGGAAATGTTGGATTTCGGGATCTAGGCGGGTGCATCCACTGGTCTAAAGCAATGTCCCTGCCTGGCGATCTTCTGATGCTGGTGGTGTCACTCCTTGCTCTGCAGCCACCAGGCAAATGGGGGACCACAGAAATTTTACTGCTGCCTCTTTCCTCTGACGCCCATCTCCCCTCATGTCTGTTGTCTAATATAAATATCTGCCCCCTTCTTTCTCTCAATGAAAACTAACGCCTCAGTTCGTTTTATTCCAACTAAGTTAGTTTTATTCTAACCATTCTTTTATTCAGAGTCTTATTCTCTGCTGTATCTCCATTTCCCTATCAGTCTTAGGAGCGCCCATCATCGCTCCCGATGTCCGTCTGCTTGGTGTGCATCATTAGAGCAGCTGGATCAGGGAATTACGTTTAACTTCCTTCAGCTCCTCTCTTTGCTTTGCACTCATCTGCCTTGCTGGGGCTTTTCTGCATTGGCAGTCAGGTTCAAAGCCAGATGTGGGGATTTTTAACTCCCTACTTCCCACTGCCATGGTAGGTCGTAGCTGCCAAACCCTCTCTAACCTCGGTTTCCAAAGGTTTTAAAAGTTAAAAATCAGAAAGGCACTTAAGCTCTTACTTAAGTCTTTTCTGATTTCTGACAAGCTTGAGCTGATGTTTCAAGTTTTCTTGTACTTTTTTTCCTTCCTGGATTGGTGTTAGGGCCCTTATTCCAGCAAAAACTCTCACTGATCCGTGCAGCCCCGGGGAATGGCTGCAGATCTGGAGCACGGGGCTCCTTGGACACATGACAATTACAGAGCAATTTTCTAACATGAAACCAGCGTTACCAGCGTGCCTTTAACTGGCCACAAAAAAAGAAACCTTGACTTGTTTATAGCGGTTTCATTTCCAAGCTAGGCAGGAACATTCAGTCCTGACTTGTGATCCATTTCATCACCAAAAAGAAAATTTGCAGGATAGCTGAATCAAGAGCTTATTCCTGCAAAACTTCTGCCCATATCACTGAGCTGCTGCTGTGGCCGCAGGGGCTGTTCCAGTGCAGGAGGGAAAGGGCCAGTTCTTTTAAATGCTCATTAGAGATAGCAAAAAGATACAAAAAAAGACCAACACCATTTTACACTTGTAAAATACCCCTAGCAGATTCATATTTTTAATCTTCAGTACAAAAGCCTTGCAACTGCAGCAAGGCATTAGTTTCCAATGACTAGCTACCTTTTTTTTTTTTTTTTTCCTGTAGCCCCTGGCATTAAAGCACTCAGTAAAAAGACACTTTAGAGCTAGTTCAGGCAGTTCATTTTCTGTCAATCAACATTCAGGCTGTGAGTATAAAGGCAGCAACATGACAAGAGTTCTATTTTAATATCTTTACTCTTGATAAGATAATCCTAGAGGAGCAGTGGTGATCAAATATTTACAGGCAGTGCTCGCTGGCACCGTCTGTTGTAAAATTAAATACACAAAATTATGTGGGGATAATGTTAATGTTGTGATATGAGGACAAAAGGCAGCACACTTGAAATGAAGGTTGACTCTTCTTAATATATACTCCTCTGTGGCGAGGACTGGGCTGCCTGCACTGGGAACAGAAGAGCAGCTTTCCTTTCCCATTTGGTGACCTTTTCCCGCTTTTCAATAGCCTGTTTGTCATTTAAACCTATTTCAGTACTTAACACTTCTGCTTTTAAAGTATGCATTTGCATGTGTGTGTGGCTTCTTGAAATGTACCAAACAAACATAAAAAAACCTACAAAAATGCAAATCTGCAAAAAACCGAAGTGCTCCTGTTGCTGATTTTAGAGACCATGAGACTTGGTGCAAGCACACCCCAAGGGGAACCTCCGAAAAGTGGATTTTCCCCCTATTTCTCTGTGCTGAGCCCCTTGTGCTGCGCCTCAGCTGGCCCAGGGAAGCGAGGCGCTGATTTAGGCTGAAAGGCCAATGCCAGCTAATACGGGAAATTACTCTAGCAATCATCCCTCTTTTTTGTCACTATGGTGACAAAAAAATGACAAAAGCCTGAGCAGAAAGAGATGGGGTGACATAAGGAAGGAGGCAAGGGGCAACGCTGGGCAGGTCGGGTCTCTGCAAAGCCAGGGATGGAGCAGCAGCTCTGGAGCCCGGGCTATCCGGCTGCTCACACTGCCCTTGGAGCCAGGAGAGCCCTCGGGCTGCAGCTCCTGGGCCCCCCAAAGCTCTGGCCACACGGCTCTGCCTGGCCCAAAATCCCCCGGCACCTTCCCAGTGGGTAGCCCAGGTGGCCAGTCTTATATTTGCTGGCTCCTAAACAGGTTCTTGTGTTTCTGAGCCACCCCGGGAGGAATAAATTGCAGAAATTCCTCTCAAGACAGTGGGCAAAGACAGAGCAGAGTGAAGGTCCAAGGGCATCTTGCCCAGGAGTCCCACTCTGAAAAGGTCACCGCAGCTTCCTGCTGCACCTCCAGTGAAATCACCTAAAACTGTGTGCACTGAGGAGCTACTTATGGACTTGACAGCCTGCAGACCTTGACGTGCCACGACTTCACCATAAGTGTGATTTCTTTTTTTTTTTTTTTTGGGCATCAGCCTCTTCAAAAAAATTTGATAGGTGAGGAAAGGAAGAAAAAGCAGAAGAGAGTGATGGAGTAAGCAGTGGGGAAAAAAATCTTCATCCTGAAATGCAAAGCCTAAAAGCTCCCCTGCCCCATCATATCTTTTATTATTATTATTTTCTCTCTCTTTCTTCTTTCCAGGAAGAGAAATGGTATTTTGCAGCCAGCTCTATTCAGGATGATTGTGCAGAGCTCTGCTAATGGGCTCTGCCAAGCTGTGGTCACCCCATGGAGCTATTGGCAGGAGAGGTGGCAAGTTGGAGAGGACTACAAGGGAACTCGGCATGATATTTTTTGATGAGCTGATTATTCAGAAATCGCACAAGAGCTGAAATACATCATTCCGTTCGGAAACTCAGCACCGCCAGCGCTCAGGACAGCCTACACGAGCGGCTTCTCCTTCACGGAGCCGCTGGATCGTGCACCGGGAAGCAGATGCAGCCATCGGACCAGGAGTTTTGACAGCCTTCGGCTGAGGTGACAGCTAAAGATAGGGAGTGGGTAGGAGGGCACAGGGAACTGAGAAAGAAAAGCTTTAGGCGCCTCCATGGCTGTCACGGCGTGGGTACTGGGGTTAAAAAGCTTTTCAGCGGCTCCCTGGGTGCTGCAGCACTGTGATTTTTACTGTTTTACAGGTAGCAACGAGAGCACATGCTACATGCAGGTGTTTTCATCTCCAGTGGTGCCACCAAGCAGGGGGGATGTGAGGAGCCCCATGTCCTGTCCTGTCCAGGAGCTCCACCCTTAGCCCATGTCTACCTCTAGCCCAAGCTCCATGGGAGCAGCAGCTCCTCATCCACAGTTCCTGTACAGACGGGTCCTCCAGGAGTCGATGAGGAGCAAGGCGACTGCAACACAGCTGTTCTGCTAACCAAAAAGGGGTGCACGGGCACAGCACGGCATCCTTCTAGCAGGAACTGCATGCCTGCAAAAAACAAACTGCAGAAAGTCTGAATTGTGGAAAGTTGGGATTTTCTCCAATTACTGTAGCACAGTGGTGTGACCGGTGATCCAGGCCCTGCACAGGAGCAGGGGACTGCGCTTGGAGGCAGCAGCTTCAGCAGCAAAGGCTGCTCATGCTTCAGCACTGCTTGCCCTGGCACTTCCATCGCCTGCAGCTTCGTATGCAGCGCCCCAGCTAAGAAAATTAGGTCTATGGGAAGTGTATGAGTGATCCAGACATGGTACTCAAGGCTCAGGTCTTTAAAAAGCAGGGGGGTTACTCCACATACAGGATGCAGGGGTGTCATGTACTTCATGATCTGCCTTTTCTCATCTCCCCTTATCTCTCGCTCCAATCCTTCCTCATGTCCCTCATCTATTGCAAATTCCCTTTTTAAGCAGGCATGAACCACATAAATATTTCCGTGCTGCATAAATAGGTTGTTTTGTGCATAATACCATGGGAGGCTTTTTTTTTTTAAGCGGGACCTTTAGCGCTGTGATAACAGCCCTCTCATTTGCACAAACGAAATGCTCCACACTCATCTTGGTGTGGATGGCTGGCGTGACGCCCACTCATCATGGGCTATGGAATTAATACTGGAATATTCCATGCTTACCAGGATGCCACGGGGTGCCAGGTTTGGAAATACCATGCAAAGGTGATGGCTGCGCACGGTTTCTATTTAGCATCGTCCCTGAAGCACAGCCCTTGTCTTCCCTAGATGTGAAATCATGACTACTTTAAATACCCAAGTGCAAAAGGAAAAGCGTTCGTGTGGGCTCATTTGCTGCACTCCTCAAGTCCTGTCTGCTTTTACCCTTCCTTTTCTGGCATTTCTTGCCACCTTACCTTCATTTCTTGTTTATTCAGCCCTTGTTCAGGGTCACAGCAGGTCTTTGAAATCAAGCTGGCTTTTCAGGAACAAGATTTTAACAGCGCCTCCGTAAAACATGGAAGGCAGCACAAAGACCTCAAACCCAGGGCCTGCCTCTCCCTGCAGTACGCAATACTGGTGACTTTGGGAAGGTGACAGTTTTGAGTATATGAGTTTGTCCTTTGATCCTCCTCCTACCTCTCAGGCCAGGGTACAGCCCTTCCGGGCAGATTCCTTGCAGCTGCAGAGAGTGGGCACGATGGGCACGTGCAGGGATGCTCTCCTGCGCTGCAGACACGGGCTGGAGCTTGCAGCCCATGGCACCACGCAGCAGAGCTCTTCCCTAAGGAGTCCGTGCACAGCATTTCCCAGCCTGAGCTCAGCCAAGGCCGAGAGCTTCTCTTGCAGCCTCCCCACAACTCAAGCTAAGATTGCTGGTGCTCTTTTCATGCATATCTCGCAGGCTCATTTCTTCTCCCTTCCATCTGCTGTTTGACTTCTTTTCTTCCTTATTACATGTTAGCAATTAACAGCTAAACCACTGCAGGTTTCTTCCTTTGCAGGGCTCTGAGCGGGGCATTTCTTGCCGAGGGAGCGTTCCACATGGATGACTGCCACAATGATGCCTTGGTCTTGCAATTGGGACAGGCTTGCCAGCCTAACCCTACTGTGATAGTTAGCAGCTTTACATATTTATCAACTTGCAGAAGCATTTTCTATTGCCTTTAGCTCCTGCAGCACTGTACCAACACAGTAAAAGCAACAGAGCAGGGAAAGAGCTTAAGAAAGGCTACATGTTTGTTTTTCTGCTATCCCATCTGGCAAAATGGTAGCTCTTCAAGTTTATCTTGCCCAGGCTGCAGCAAGGCCTTGGTTTCTATGAAATGTTGTATCACTAAAAGACCTAATTTTCTGTGATACAAATAAAACAACAATCTCAAAAAGCAACACATGGAGCAAATGCTTCGTAATGTAACTAAACACAGGATCTACACAGGTGTGCTAACACTTTATTTCAATTTGGGCCAAGGAATAATTTTGAAAGATTCATTCCCAAGTTCACAATTCAGAAAAATAGGAGTTATTGCTCAGAGCATTATTTTGAACCAGTGTGGTTCGCTGTCTTAGCTGAAAAATCAATCCTGATGATATCCAAAGGTCCAATAAAATTTTTCAAGGAAGGATCTCGTATTTGTAGAACATAATAAAACATAATAAAAATGTGTTCAGCTGCAGTTCCAGTGCCACTGAGAAGAGGAGAATCAGGACGTTTTCAGGGAGTTTCTTGTGTCGTGGGATGTTTTTCAAATACTTTGTTACCTGAAAAATATCAAACCTAATAACAGACAGTTATGTACCTTTGATCTGTGTTAGCAAGACAAAATGTAAGGCTGTTTACTGCTAATGAGTTGGGTGCTCATTAATGTCTTCCAACAAAAAATACAGGCAGTAATAGGCAAAATGAAATGTTTGGTGTTATATCCAGGCACAGTAGATTTCAGCTCCTATTATAGTGTGTGCTTTAGGGAAAGGAGAAAAATCAGTGCACACAACTAGTTTTAAAATTATATGTCACAGCAAGAAAGATGAACATTTGTTTGCCTTATTATATACTTTTTCAATGAAGTTCGCTTCCAAGTAGTACTAATGGCTTGCTTTCACGTTGTGCTTTTCATTCCTAACTTGCAAAGCACCCTCAAAAGGAGGTCAGGCTCATTTTACAAACACAAACATGAGGCAAAGGGAAATGAAGCTGCATTTCTGATGTTGCTGAGCAAGACAGCACAGTCCCCAGCTCTGCTGACCGCTACACATAGGAACAAAGGATTAGAAAGGGCATCTTGTGTCATCAAATCCAGCTTCTTACTCTTCAAATCAATTTTGCTATAATAATCTCATGCAAGAGTCTTTGGGGCACATGATCTCTTATATAAATTCCTGCAAACGCTCTTTCAAAATCTATCATCTATTTGATATCCTCACACATCCTGGCCCTGCGGTGACAGACTGTATAATGGCAAAGGCGTTCTGCCCTCGTGATTTGGGATCATCATCCAGAGAACGTCCTTGTGTTCCAGAGACTGAGACACAAGTGAACAGAGAATTTCTTCCCATGTCTGATCTAATTTTCAGTATTTTTTAGTGGTCCATCCTGGCAAAGACCATCAACAGGTGGCACAGAAGACCTGGAGGATGTTCTCAAAGCAGAGGAACATCAGTGTTGAGAGCCTGACACCTCAGCTGCCCGCAGCCATGAAAGGTGAGTGTTACTTCCCTGGTCAAACTCATGTCACAGTCGTCACTGCAGTGGTTAAATGTCTTCACTGGAGACTTGCAGGAGCACACAGATGCTAACACAAATGGAGCATTTTGGTTTCTCCATGCAAATACCTGGCGTTTAGTGTAGGGACTGCCATCCTGGCAAGTGACAAAGCCTTAAATATGCTCAACCCAATCAGCCCCATCACATCCCTCCTTTCTCAAACAACTGCTAACTGGGAGAGCTGTTAACACCTTTCCACCTGCACAGCCTAGATACCAGAACTTTCATAAAGGCAGCTCTTAAGCTCTGAGGTCACATTTGAGCTGCTGGTTTGAGTGTCTCTCCGGGCAGCTCCATTATGCAGCAAGTAGAGCAACAGAGCAACATGATACAACCCTTTGCTAATAACTGCCTGTGAAGTGGGCTTTCTGCTTGGTACATTCAGTTTTGCACCTTCACTTCAGAGCCTGTTTAGAGCTGCCTTCCAAACTCAGTGAATTATTTCAGCTTATTAAACACAAAGCTGTTACCCAACTGCTAGATGAGGGCACAGCCCCTCAACATGCTCCTCGGGGCCGCGCGCGACGCTCGGATCCCCGAGGCTGCTGCTGCTGCTGCTGTTGCTGCAACTCCCCAACCGCCCACTTCTTTGTTTGATTGTCGCTTCTCCCTGAAACATATGTTTCCCCTTCTGAAGGCATTTTGAGCAAGAGTTTCCTTTGTGTGCCCCTCCTGAGTGACAGTTTGATGGCAGCCTCCAAATTACTTGGCACATGTTTTGTGAGTCTGCTCGAAGGAGGGTCTGGCTGCTTCGCCAGTGTGTCTTTTGCAGCTTTGTGAGGCAAGAGCCTAGCATAATTTTAGCCCAGGTTTGAGCATAAAAGTCCTTGACCACGCTTGATATTACCTTAATTTGAGGCTCAGTACTGTCCTCTACCTCAACTCCTGCCCATGGCTTGTGCTCAGCCTTCCCCAATTCCCTCTCATCCAATGCAACGTGCATAAAGCTAGTGATGGATCAGGGATGATCAGACTTGAAAATACTTGGTACCTGACAGACAGCTCAGGTAAGCATTCAGGCTTCTGGATCCGGCCTCTGTCAGCTCTCCTTGCTAACAGTGACACATTTGCTGCTCTGCTTCTATGCTGTACAAAGCCTGTGTCTCTGGCCATGACATTTCTACCGCAGCAATAATTACAGGATCCAAGCGGTGCTGTATGGAATGCATGGGACTCCACAGAGCTGCATTAAATGGCCACCTGTAGAGAAGTGGCAGTCTAGAGAATGAGATACATCCCTTTTAGCAGTGCACTACTTGCAGCCTCGAAATAAAGCCCTGTAATAGTTGCAAGGGCTACCAAACACTGGCCTCTGCAAGAGGAATGCATTTCACTTACAGTGATAACTAACTCCTCTGCAACTTTTGTTTTCTTAAGAATAATTATGTGCTTTAACTAAAATAACTAGTGTTGATGCTGAGCTGCAGTGCATTAACACATCACACTTATTCAGGGGAGCCTTTTGCCCTGCGCTCTCCAGGGTGGGAATTAGCTGCTGTGCACAGTCACTGCACTTCTGCTGGCTATTTACAAGTCCCCTTGTAGAGGCAATTTAACTCCTGTGCACCAACCTTCTCCCTGCTAGAGAGGTGGTGCCTTGGGGTGTTTTAAATCCCCAAAATGCCAGCAAGTGCCAGATTGTGTCCGTCTGTTGCATTTCTGTTGATATTAACTTTCCTTTTGTTGCAATGAGATTACAAAAATATTATTTTATATGTACTTGTTTCCTACTGCAGAAGAAGACCCTTAATTTTAGGGGAAAAAACATAGACTCCATGATCCGATCCATCTTCTCTTTGCTATTTCCAACTATTTAAAGTGTAGTGTCACTCAGAAATACACACTTGCAGTGCTGTATTCTCTTCCACTGACAGATTGTTATGATGTTTTTCAAGGTGACCTTCAAAAACATGTTTATTTTGAAGCTTATGTTTCACTTTCAGGTCAAAATAGTTCCACACAGACAAGTAAACCATCAGCTCCTGCTTTCTAATTAATGGTTCTTGGAAGCTGCTGAGTGGGGGATATAATTAATAGCACTTAAATCTGAAGTGCAGAGAAATCTATAGCTAGTTACTCACACGTGTATTTACTTAGGGATTATACACAAACAGCTCCTAAAGGCAGCTTTGAACAGCTCTCACCACAATCGCCAGGACCACAAACCACCTTTAGTCTGACTCCATGTAAGTGCTCAAAAAAATGACCTTGCCTGGAGAGGGGGGCTCCCATGGGTGACCTCTCACTGGACACAGACCTCTTTACTGCTCCCATCTCCCTGGAGCAGGGTCCTGCAGCACTTGTAGGAGCACCACAGGCCTACATTAAGCTAGTCCTTTTTATATTTTATATGTCTGTATAATGATTCTGCTTGCCCAGGAGTAGCAAGGAGCTCAGGTGCTCACTTTGATGTAGGCAGCAGGGTGCACGGTGAGGGGTGCTGCAGCCAAAGCAGGTGCAAGCCACATTGCCAGGCTACATTGCCCACCAGCTGCTCCTAATGATGGTAATTTCTCTGCTGAGGTCAGTAGAGTGGCACCTTTTCACATGTGCGGAGATCCTGGTGCAGAAAAGAAGGATGTGAGGCAGGATGAGTGCTCTCCAAGAACAAGACTGTCTCTTTCTCAGTGGGGTGAATAAAATGAGTAAAATTTATATTCTGTGTCAATGTTGAAAGATTAAGTTCTCCAGAAGCACTGTCAGACAGGGGATGAAGGGGAGAACTGACATCAGAAATCCTGCCCCACTGTGCAGCCTGCATTATTTGGAGAAATTTTTAAATGAATCTTGCATGTTGGATGACAAAACATTCAGATGGTGAAGCAATTAAAAGCTATTGGATCTATATAACTCAAAAAGCCCTAACCTGCAGAATATCACTGTCAATCGCTTTATGTAAGGGGACATTTTGACATCATAGTTGGGGCTGACAACTTTTCTAACAGCATTACTACTTCAGTTGTGCATAAAATAGTCAAACTCCTACTGAAACTTGGACAGCCTCTTTTTTTTCTTCAGGTAAAACAACACATACTCAACTTGCCTTTGAAGGGAAACATTTTTGGAACCTATCTGAGAGTTAGTAACTCTTAATCTTTAGCCTTTCTGCTTGCAATGTGCAATTCCACAAAACAGAGACCATCAAAACACTTTGTCCAGCTATGGAAAGTTACAAAATTTTAAAGGTACATCTGAAAGTGGCTTGAAAATTAAAATGCTGCATCAAATGTTATACTCTAAGTCAGATGGTTTCCCCATAGTTGCACCTCAAAGAGTGGTCAGGTAGCAAACACAGCTGACATCTGAAAGTCAGCACTGAATGAGGAAATAAATCAAATCTTGGTGCTATTGAGCAAGACAGTGATGTTTAACTGGAAAGATTGTATTTACATTTAACGAGAAAGATTGTATTTTAAATAGCCATGGAAAACATCATAGATTCACTCACTGATATCAGTTTCACCTCCTCCAGAAAACTGTACACACACATCATTTTAGGACAAGTATTTTCTCAACACTAGCTAAGGCTGCTTAACCTATGAAGGCTAAGCAGCATTCATTTCTTCAAGCAAGTGGTTGGATATTGCTGATCATGGGACTGGTGTAGAAGCACACAACTGTGGTCACCTAACTTGCAAGACAGGATGGGAGAGAGCGCCAGCAAATGTAGCAGGAAGGAAATCAAGAGCTTCTTGCCTTGATCAAATGTTTCTTATGAAAAAGGAAATAAGCTGTTTCTGGCCAAGTCACATATTTTCTGAGATGTCTATCTCTGAGAAGGTGCAAGGTGAATGTCTATGTGCAAAACGAGCACTGTGGAAACCTGACTATGTAGTTCACATGCTGGTGCTGGCCCTGGAGGTCCTCAGCTCCCTAAATACATCAGTCCCAGATAATAAGGACAAGCTTCCTCCACATGTGGGAACCCCATTTGCTACACAACTTTCTCTGAGCATCCACAGCTGATTTGTCTGGAGAAGTCACTGCTTTGATGGCAGACAGGAGGATGGTCATCATGCAAGAAGAAACAGAAAGTGTCCCATGCAACAGCCAAAACGGAGGCAAGAGTGGCATGGGAGGCCGAGAGCTGCCACACGGGTGCCACGTGTGTGCTTGGGCTCAAGAATTTTCAAGCTGGGTTGCAGGAGGTGAGTCATAGGCAGAGAGGAGGTATAGTGATAGGGCTTTGCTTCTTCAGAGGGAAAAAATATGAAAGAGTCAGAAATGACAGAGAAATGAGAGTGCTGGATGATACCAAATGACATATGGGGAGCAGGGGAGAGGGAGCTTTTGGAGTCATTACTGCAGCACACATCCCAGCATAACTCATATTGATCTCTGGGGAACAGTTCATTTCTATTGGAAGAATCTGGCTTCTGGGACTCTAGGTACAAGATGAAAACCTTGCAATTTCTAGAGTACCAATGTTACTGTTTGCCAGGTATTTACTCTTCTCTATTCCTGCCTGCAAACCTTTTTTTTTTTTTTTTTTCTTTTAGGGCCAGTACAAAATTTAGCATAGCAGGTTCCAGAAGGTTTAAGTTTGAAAGTTGAACTGATCAGATGAGTTAAGACTTGCTGGAAGAAGCATTTACTTATCTGCTCTGTAGTCTGAGTTCTGCTGGGATTTCATATATGCGCATGTATATTGGGCACATGAACATACAGCAGTTTTTAACTCATCACAGAGATACTGAGGCTATTTTCTGCTCTAAGAAATACAGAGCTGACTTGGTCAAGGAAAAAGCATCTTATTTGATGCTACTGTTGGAGCACCAGGTCCTTTTGGAAACAATGCAAACCTAAGAGCTTTCATTTCTGTTGCTCTCTTCTACATATTCTACTCCAGTCCTTCAGCAACCAATATAAGACCAAACAGTTTTGGCTGTTTCATGAACATGATAATATATAAATTGTTACCTCTAATTTTACTGAAAATACTTCTTCAAAATTGCTGCTTCAGCTGCCATTTCTTCTTCTGTCCTCCACTTGTCAGGGGAATCCTCTTCTTCTTTGTCGTGTCGTTGCAACTTTTGGAAGGGAAAAGAAACAAGAATTTACTCTTCGTTCCAATATCTTCCCTATGCCAAATTCACAGTGTGCTGGTGTGCAACTAATCAAACTATTTATGTGTCCAAGGGATGGAGGGACCTAGCGATGGACAGAAGTACTGGTGAACTGTTCAGGCTGGAGACGGCAGTAGGATTAGTTCACTGGCTCTGCTGGATTTATAAAGCAAGGTGCCAGGACGAAGGACAGGCACTGACAGAGGACACAATTGTGTGCTCGTGGTCAGACATCTAGTAAGTCTTTGGGGTAAAGCTGGCAGGTAACAGGATAACAAACACATGCTGTTATTTTGAAGTGCCTGTTGCATCAGTGGACTGATCTTAGAGAGAAGTTGCTGATGGCACCTTGTCAGCAATTCATGTAAGATTTTCCC
>JAVCKT010029160.1:0-10696 GCA_032273925.1 Rhynchotus rufescens | reverse complement strand
TGTGGAGTCTCCTTCTCTGGAGATCTCCCAAACCCACCTGGATGCCGCCCTGTGCCCCGTGCTCTGGGTGTCCCTACTGGAGCAGGGGGTTGGACTAGATGATCTTCCAACCTCAACCATTCTGTGATTCTGTGATTCTGTGATTCTGTGATGGCATGGCAGCAGCGCACATGTGGACAGCCTGTAGTTGGTGATGGGCACGTGTCCTATTCCAAAAGAAACACATCCCAGTAGATTTGACTTAGCAGAGCTGCTAAGCACAGATCTAGCGTCTCTCACAATGGGGAGAGGGCTGACTGTGGAAGCAGCTGAGACAAATTAACAGGACAGCATAACAAAGATTGCCTTCACACATGTTAGAGTCATTGAAATCATGTTTTTATGATGCTGATTAACTTTATAGACTTTTAGCTGTCCCACTGAACAAGCTCTGCCCTTAACTACTCTGTATCCTGTAGTGCAAGGAGAATGACATTCCTCTTAAGCTTCTCTCCCCTTCACATGAGGAACCATCTGCTTGACTCAGAGTAACTCTTGGAGTGCAAATTTGATTTATGGCATCCTGCTTGTCACTGAGGATTTGTGTTACATCAAGGGAACTGTAATCCTCCATTTAAAATGCCTGTGAAGGAAGACATCATGGAAGCCAGGCAGTTTGTTGCATCAGTTAATGTTTATTGCTATTCTGATAGAGTCCTTCCAGGTATCATAACTTTTGTGCAACCTCTGTTTGGAAGAAAGGTGCGTAAATACCCATTCTCACAGCAACCAACATGTGGATGCCCCTCTCCACCCACTGTACTGCGACATCTCGGAGTATCTCCTCCTTGGGAGCTCTAGAAAGAAGGATTTGCTAGCACAAGTGTGCATCTCAACACACCATTCTCAGATATGCAGAAAATAAAAGGAGGAAAATAGTGAAGGTTTTGATTTAACTTTGTGTTTTCACTCCTCAAAGTCACTCCAGCTGCCCCAGATTCTGACTGTTCAACTAGAAAAACGCAATGAATACTGGGGAAGCCACACTTCAGAGATTAAAAGAGGCCCTTTTCCACACTTATGTGTGTATTGAAGTCATGTCAGACTGAGCAAAGAGCAGAAATAGAAAATATGATGTGACCTTCAGTGCTGAATAATTCACATGATTTATTTAGCATCTTCTGTGCTAAGTGAGAAAATAACACATTATTGCCCTTTTTTATCTGAAAAACTAGCGCTTGCCCTGCTATCTTGAGGTAGGCATTTTGAGCGTACCAAATATAACAAGAACTATTTTACCAGATGTTTTCAGCTTAACATGAAACAGAGACTGGCTCTTTGTTTTCCTAATGTGCTGGCGTGTGCTCTGATCTCTGAGGGGAATGAACTTTCAGCCAGGTTAGTCACTCAACCATAGAGTGAGCAGGGTTAATGTGCAGCTGAAAATGGAAATAATTATGATTTGAGTAGATCAAATTTCTCTGAGCATAAAATAATATACTGGCCAAAAGCTGTAATTCATATAGTGCAGTCATCCATTAATGACATTTCTAGGCTGTTTCTAGAGTGATTTCAAGACTTTCTGCCATAAAAACTTAATGCATTTTATTAAAATAAGCATGTGTTTTATATGTAATGATCAGCAAACTCCGGGGCATGAATGAAGCAGTAAGGGACTTGTTTAAAGAATTACCATTGTGTGATATATTGTGTTTTAGAACTGTTTTTAAGAATTGACATTTGTGAGTGATAAGTATTTTCTTCTGCCTAGTAATGTGGCTGGAAACAGAGCCATGCAGAAAAATAATGTACTTCAATGCTGTATATATGCAGTTAACATTCTATTACAAGAAAAAATGTTCTAAAAAAAATCCTGTTTCAATATAATACTATTCTGTGCATCAACAGATCCTGCACAGAGTTTTCTGATGAAGCTTTTTATTGTTTTTTATCAACAAATGTAGCTTAATTCATTTAATAAAATGACTCATAACAGAGTGACTCATGGCAAATAAGTTTTTGAGGTCTTCAGGGCCTGATTTTTACATGTCTCAGAAATAATTTGCACCATTTTGATAGATTTAAGGGGCAGCAAGTTAGCCGGGAGGGCCTTCAGGATCACTTGAAGTGACCTCCAGCTCAACTGGCCAAAATGGTGTGCTGGTTTCTGGACACAAAGTTCCCCTAGAGCCAAGCAAAATTATTGCAATGTCTGTGGTGAAAATAATTTAAGCGTCAGGATTTCAGAGGTTAATCTGAACTGCTTGTATCTCCTGAAGCTTCAGCACGGAGCAGAAGATCCTCACAAAACCCAACCTTTAATGAAATATCCTATACTGTCCTCCCAAGGCAGGCCCGATATGTAGCAGTCTGCATGACGATGTTTTAGCATATGCTTTTCCACCATAGCCAAGAACTGGAAACAGTAGAGACTAGCATAGAAATGAGAAATCCTTTGGGTTTTTTTTTTTGTTATTGTTGGATGCTCGGGATTCCCAAGAAGCCTGAATTCTTGCTGGTCCCCAGAAAAGGGCTTTGTGGAGGGAGGAGAGTGGAGAATCGCTCATGAGGTAGTTTCCACCTCTGTTGACATGTGCAGAACATGGGAGGACATGTCGTAATCTGGTCCTTGGGATATGCATGTGTGGCAGGGAACCCTCCACATCCTTCCTTCGGGACAGGTGTTTTCAACCCCAGACCCTTGATCTCTCCATGGATCAAGGGGTATGGATCAAGCCGTATCATGGCTTGATATGGGGCTTTATTAATAGCACAGTTAAGCCTATGAACACTCCCTTGGAACAAAAGATTCTACCTACTCTTCTGAGTATACATTATCCATGATTTTTTATGTTCTTCACTCTTCATTTATCTCATGAGAAAGACTTTTCTCATGCCCCCATTTAGTAACTTCAAGTTCCCATTTGAACTCTCTTTCACTCAATGTCCTTGCTAGTTCAAACTAATTATCTTATATCTCATTGGCTTTTAGCTCACAAAAATTTGATTTCCAAGTTTACATGATAATAATAATTCCTATTTCAGCTCTGCATTTGGCTTTTCTTCCCAGCATTGCTTCTTTGTCTGTGCCTGTTTTTTGCGACTTTGAAACATTTGGCCTAGGCTATTCTGAAGGAAAGCTTTATTCTTAGAATTACCCAGCAAGCCAACCTATTTGACAAGGTGGCCTGACTGATCGCTCCCAGCACCCCCACAAATCTCAGACAGATGAGAAAATAAGATGAAGTCCTTTGCCCATCAGTCACAGAGTGATGATCCCAGTTGGACTATCTGAATAATAGTAATTTAGTAATAGTAATTTAGGTGCAGACGCAGTGTAAGCTGATCTAATTTAGGACTATATCTCCTTCTGGTCATGTTCAGGTTTTTTTTCCTCTCTCCACCATATAGAAATGTTGACTCTTACTTTAGCTAGGTTGTTTTCACTCACTTTTTTTTAGAATTGGAAGTCTTAATTTTGGGTGCTTGAGTGCATAAGTTGTTCACACTGGCTCTGGACCATACAGAAATAGCTATTATTGATATTCAGTAAACGATATTACATGGAAATACAACTCTCTTCCAAAATAAGCACAACTTAAACTTTAATAAAATTGAACCTTCTTAATCCATGTGCAGGTCATTGTGGAATATGATGGTCTAATTAAATTGTGCTCTGCACTTTTTTATTCTTTTGTGTTGATCTCCCACTGAGTCCAGAATTAATTTGTCTATTTGCATGCTATAAATCCCACAGCGGGTTTTGCTTTTGTGGGTCTTTGATGTTAATGCAAGGGAGCCAGTGAGTCCTTAAAAGTCAAGGCTGTTTAATTTCATTGGGATAACACAAACCGTGAGGTTTTGGTGATTAAAACAGATATTTTATTTGGAAAATTTAGGAAAACTCACAGCTGTGATATGATGGCTTAAAGGCTCCTGCCTGAAAGAGAGATATGCAGTTGTCTGTTATTCAAAGCATGGGATAATCATCAGTGTTTTAACAAATTCAAGCTGATATCAGCTTCTGTTTGTTTTATTATGCAATTTCCACTTCCTGCATCTGTCAGTCACATTATAGAATGGAGATGCATTGATAAAGCAGAGGATTTAGAGGCTTTCTGGAAATAAAACCTAGATAACCAAATATTGGCACCTGGTTCTCCCGAGAGCAGATGAGAACTGTTGGGATCTCTTTCTTAATGCAAGTCTGATCCAAAGTACATTGAAATCTGACAAAAGCTTCTTTGTCCTCGAAGTGCAGCTCCTGGCCACTGACCCTGCCAGGAGATACTGCAGCCTGAAAACTGCCCCCACTGCATGCTCTTCTTATACCTTCAATAAACTGCATTTTGATCCAGCTGAGTTGTATCTGAAACTGCACATATCAGCTTCATAGGTATGTCATTAATGTAGCTGTGTTTCATAGCAGGTGTCTGTCACAGCATTTTTGAAGTCAGTAAAAGGAAATTAGAATCTGATAAATTTATTTAATGCATTAAAGATTCTCAGAGGGGAAAAAAAAAAGCTCTATTAAAAGACACTTCAGTCTCAGAGAACCAGGGTTATTTGTGGCTCTTTCCATGTTTTTGGCACCAACTTTTCACCTTGGCTGTCTGTGACAGGGAGGCAGCCTTGAAGCAAAGGAACGTCAGTGAATCCCATTCCGCCTCCTAGAACTGCTTGAAATATTTAATGATGCTACCTCAGTGGCTGCAGATCCCCAGCCCCTTTTTAGGCTGAAGAGCCCTGGAAGATAATGCAGCACAAGGCTGCTCTGCACCGGGGTTGGATCCTGCTTAGCACCCACCCGCTCTGTCCCACAAACATCCAGCATGGGGCTGCTGGATGGGGTTATAGTTCACCAACGTCCTCAGTGATAACAAAGCCTTGATTCTGTGCTGGAAGTTCAAGACAGGAAGGGGGGAGGGAGAGGAAGAAAGAGAGACAGGTCTATTTAGGACAGTTCATTCACTAACGAATGCTGGGAGGGACAAGCCAGACTTAGCTGTGCTTGGGCACTCTGCTGCCAACTGAGTGAACCTTTTCCTCTACCTTTACAAAGCTGTTAGGCTTATTGCCTAACGCAGATAGAGATTTCCAATAATAATAATAAAAAAAATATTTCTCCCAAGAGTTTTGGCAGAAACTAACCCTTTCCTCCTCTTGCTGTAACGTCCCCTAAGATCAGCCACGTATTTATTGCTCTTCATCTGCACTCGTTTTCTTAATCAGCCTTTGTCTGGCTTTGTTGCAATGCGTTGACCTCATTTAGCTCCACCAGTCAGGTGGCTACTGTGAATTTAACAATCCAGAGACCTCCCCAACTCTCTTCCCTCCTTGCCACTGCCTGCACACCTGTGCCTTTTAGGAAAGGTGCTGCTGTGCTCCCACATCCATAATAGGATCATGCTAATCTCCTCCACTATAAAGTTAATGTCATGCAGCAGCTTTAACTCTTTTTTTGCTGGGTAAGATGGGAGAGGAGATCCGCAAATAATAAAGTCTTTGGATATATTTTTTTCTGACATAAGTGTTTCCTTTGCTCTTTGGAGAAAGCAATATTTTTCCTAGGAGCTGAAATAGGTTTTACTGTATATTAATGTCTTATTTTTTTCTACCCTTCATCCTTAGCTTCTTTGATCTTTATCAAATCAGTTGCACTGGCTGACCTCAAATGTATCAGATAAGAACTTGCTCTACTGAAACACAGGAGGAGCTAATCTTATTAAAATAAAAATGTCATGTTATGGAAATAAACCTTCTGATGATTTTCTTCTGTTCTGAGCAACATGGTGGTCTTTCATGTCTCTCCATTAACAGAAAGTCTTAAGCATTCGTTATTCAGTGGTAAAATGCAGCAGTCATTGGTTGCTGATTTCCTCCTTCCACTCCCAAATGCAGAGAGTGAGTAGGCTTGTTTCTGGACACATCTTCCTTGAGGCTTCACCTAGGAAAATATATTAAAAGGTTCATCTGTTTTTCCATCTCTTTAATAGCTGAGGAGTGCTAGCAAAAAATGAGTAGGTAGTTCCACAGCTAGAAGAGGGGGATGTAGAAATGGCTCATTTTCCATTGGATCTGCATGTAGCCAGACTCTCTTTGATGCCTCTAGAGACTGCATAATGGACTCACTGGAAATACCCATGGCATGTAGGAATTATACACTGTAAAATTCACACAATTTAACTAGTTGTGCCGTATCAGCTGAGTTGTGCTGATCCTCTGGTGAGCACTACACTTGCCACCAATGCAGAACCGTTTGACTTACCTCGACCTTCTTTCACTGTCTCTCCCACTGGAATCAGGCAGCTTATCTAATCAGTTCATTCCTACCTCCTAATTCAAACTTGTCCTAGAGAAAAATATCGTGCCAGTCCCTTCTCTTCCCACTCTCATCAGAGCACATCAGTATTATGGCTCTGCCTGTGAAGGCATCATCTGTCTGAGGAAAGCAGTCTGGCTGGGGAATTTGCTTTGGACAGTGGTAATGGATGAAGTGGTGTCCCTGATTTCAGGAGTCTGAGGAAGAAAAATATTGCATGGCATTCACCAAAGCTGAATGGCTTCTTAACAAGGACAGGCTGCAAACCTAGGCAATGCTATCCCAGAAAACCTATCAAAAGGGAATGCAAATTGCAAATTCTTATTTCTAGCTTTTTATAAACCCTACTAACAGGAGACTTTTACTGACAGGAGACATTCATCTTCATTCATTTGCAATAGTCACTTTCTGCATTCAAGAGGCATTTTGACTGACAAAGAAAAGCAAAATAGACAGACAGACTCACTGGGGAAAGCCTATATATAATTGAACTTGGAAACATCTGTAAGCCACTGTTATTTCTATAATTATATGAGTAACATTGTCTTGGCTTGTGCTCACAGGATTGACATAAGCTATATAAAGCCAGGTAAAAAGCAGCTTTCCTCTATTCCAAAAAGACTGGGGCACTTCATAATTTTTCCCACCTTTTGTCTGCAGTCGTGTTGCTTGAAGTCACACTGCCTGGCTGGCTGGCTGCTTACATGACTGTCTCCCTTGTTGTGGTGGCTGCCCCTTGGACCATCTGACTGAGCAGTTCATATAACCACTTCCTAGCCCATCAGGCTGAAAGTGAGCTTAAATAGGAGAGTCTGCAAATCAGGTTTGCCACAAATGGTGTGATTCAAGGAGCCTGGGAGCAAAGTGGCCAGCTGGATAGCAGTCTCTCTTGGATGCTTGACTTCATGTAAAAGAAGGTGTCTGTCCTTAGGTGCAGCCTGCCTTTCCCAAAGCACCTACCTTCCCTCAGCTGCAATGCCACAGCCTCTGGGCATGGCATGGCATGGGTGGTAAGTGGTACTTCATACATCCCCTGCTTTGAGGTGTTGCTTCACACCAAGCCCAGCAAGGTGGTTGCCAAAGGCACCTTCTACCAGGGCTCCACGAAGACTGGCTGCACCAGTGGTAGTGAGTAGTGGTAGTGAGTTTGCCTTGCAAACTGTCCACCTAATCCTGTTACATGGTGTGAAGAACTAATAATGAAATTTGTTAGTGTTTCTATGCAGTTCTACCTTTGGAAAATACCCAAAATCTACTGAATTAATGTCAGCTGAGTGATGCAGTAATGATGGAAGAGTGCTCCTCCTCCATTCTGTGATAGCTGATAAAGAGTTGGAAAATGTTGCCCTTGCACAGCTTTGCCAAGGGCTTTTTATGCAGAATACAGTAAATCATGATTGTCAGCAGCACATTTTTGGTACTGCCATTAGTTGGGAAGATCTTCCATCTGAATGAGAGTTGGAGGCATTCTTCACCTCCAGAGCAATGAGTTCTGAATTTTGATTTGTTCTTTGTCAGTACAGTGCTTGTGTTCAAAAGGAATACTGCAAGGAGACCACCCTTCCTGCCCTGGGAGTTCAGCTCTCTTCGGTAGCATACATCGCTCACCATGGCAATGGGAATTGAATTTTACGCTCCCTGAGCTCTCCTGGATACTAAAACCAGCCTCGTGTAATACTATTGTGGCTGGTGTCATTGTACCACTGAAAACCAAACGAAAGAATAAATTACAGCTGTGGCATTTTGGCTTGCTGAATTGCATCTAAGCTTTTTTGCAAACTCCCAAACTCCTTTTCTGATGGCAGGCAGAATGATACTTATTAGGCATTTAGGTAAATCGTTATAACAAATGAATGTGAGAAATACAGTAGCAAGGCTGTATATCAGAGCACCGAGAAGGGATTATCTCTTAAGAAACCTCTTCCCAGCACCAATTGCCTTTTGACTGGAGGGCTCCTTCATATTACACAACAGTTTATTCTCCTTTATTGATGCAAGTAATCTCAGTTTATGGCTCCTAGCACAATCGCTTCCTGCTTGGCCTTTTAGCTGCCCTTAATATAGAAGCTATTCCCACCTTCTTGAAAGTTTGTGCTCCTTCGGCTCTCAAATTTCATCCCGTTCCTATTTAATTTATCTCTGACTATCCCTCAAAGCCACCTCTGCAGAATTTGTTTTCCTCATCTCAGTTTTGTGCAGTTGTCCTCCAAGCCCTTCCCTCACTCACATTTACCACGTTTCTCCTTAGTCAGTCTCATCCAGGCACAGAGCTGCACAGTCCCCTTGGGATCCCTGCTCACCCCGCTGGGGATCACACTTGTGTCCTGCTGCTGCTGGTCTCTGCTGTTTCATTCCGCATATCTTCTGTTTGCTTCATCTATCCAAAATGGATTGCTGACCTGTTGAAGTCTTTTTGGTTGACCAGAGGGCTCAAAACAAGGTGATCTGGACTATGGCTTGATCATTTGTCCCTGGATACCCGATGCCCCTTTGTCCTTGGCTCTGGGATTCTCGTCACCTTCTGGTAAACCAGTGGGGAGAATTAAAGTCAGCAGAATAACAAACCTATACAAATCCTTTTTTTTTTTTTTCTTTTTTTTTTCCTCCCCTCAGTGTATCTCCCTGAACTGATTCATGTTAGCCTAAATGATGGGTCAAGCAAATTTGTCTGGAAATGCACTGAGAAGCCTTCCCATGCCAGCCGCTAGAGAAGCTCAGCTGTAAGATGATACTCACCCCAGGGTCACAGGTTGTGGCTCACTAAACATGAGCACGGGTGGTGTCAGGGAGGGCATTCTCATTCAGAGAGAAGCACCGTTTTTCATCTTTCCATGTGTTTTCATCTCTCCGTGTGACCACAGAGAGTGGCACTAAGCATTTCCTGAAGGCAGCATTGGGCTTGTTGTGCCCCTGGGCAGCTGAGTCATTCATTACAGGCTCCTGCACCTGGGGATGTTGTTGGCATTACTATATTACTATATGCTACTAATCATCCAGGATGGCACTTGGAGATCCCGATGCCAGGGAGAAAGCTGAGACTGAACAGCTCTAAGTTATTTCATTAATAGGAATGAAAGGTTAATGGGATGAGACAAAAGATCATAATCTAGTGGAGGGAACTGACATTGTCTTTGGATAAAACCCTGATGAAGCCAGCAGATCCAAAGTGCTGCGAATGGTGCTTTCCCATTAAAGGTGGAAGTGTTGCGAGGGCCCAGAGAGCAGTGCCTGTGTCGTCCCTGCTCTGGGTGTCGTGCTGTTTGAAATGTTCTTTCTGGGAGAAGTATTAAATGAGAAGCTAATGCAATAAAGAGTTTCACAGTCTGACCCTTTGATTTACCATGAAAGGCATTCAGGAAAGGTAGGCAGTATGAAATGAAACACCTACTGACAGGGGGCTAGATTCAGAAAAGAAAATTGTTCTAAGTGCACATGCTTAACTTTCAAGACATGTGGAGAAGGATAGATATAATCCTCCACTTAACTGCTCCCCCGAACTCAGACCAGAGTGATCTAGGTGACTATGGAACAGTTCCCTCAGGAAAGCCATAAACCTTTATTGCTTGGGGATGTTTAAAATTAGACCGGACCCACTGTGGTGTTCAGCTTAGATGAAACCAATGTGCTTCAGGGAACAAAGTACCACGAACCACCTGAGGGAATGGACTCCCCTTCCTGGGAGGAATAGGATGCAAATTGTTCTTTCCCATCTATAGTTTCTGCAACTCTGCTGAATATTGTTGGACTCTGAGACCTGGAATACAGAAATTCCAGGATACAGTTGTACAATTTTTTTTTCCCCCCAGTGATTTAAGCTAATTTAAGTATTTATCACTTGTCAATTTTTCCTTCTTGACTACATGGTGCCCCTTTGACCCCAGGAAGAAGAAAATGCTTATTTTCAACTGTGTTAGTTCCCCAAACAGCTAATTTAGGGACAGCTGAGGAGAAAGGATGGGACAGGCATGATCTATAAGAGTTGCAGATGACAAGAGAGAAGGTGTATGAATCGTCCATCAGTGATAGCCAGGTAGGAAGATGGGTGTGTTGCTGTCCATGGTGAAGTTATCCATACACTGTCACCATGGATTTTAGGAGTCAGATGAAAACCTACACTATGAACACCCATGCCTTGTTCTGATGAATTTCACATAACAACTGACTTTAAGGGACATTTGAACTAAAAAGAGCAGATATTTATTCTAACAACTTTTGTTGCTCTCTCCTCTAAACCACTAACAGCATCTCATATTGAATTTATATTACTTCCTTCATTAGAAAGCAAACAAAAAAATGCACTTAACTACTTGTGAATTAACCTTAAGGCAAATTATCAGCTTTTAACTGATACTTTTCCTGGAAATGTTTTGATTGGAATTGAGGTAGCCTCCAAGA
>JAVCKT010029158.1:0-13212 GCA_032273925.1 Rhynchotus rufescens | reverse complement strand
TCCTTGGGGTGCATTCCCTTCTAGATCCTGGAATGACCCCTGGCGTTGCTCTGCTGTGGGCAGGCATCTGGGAATCTCCCTGCCAAGCCTTCCCAGTCCTCTCGTCACCTGGTCCACAGAGAGAACAACAACTTTCTGCCGCTGACACCCGGACACTTCCCCCTCTCCAGGGAATCCAACAGTTCCAGCCTTGCTAGTAACACAGCCTGGGGTGAACCTCTGCTTTACCAGCCTCGCTTTCACAAGGTGTATGAAATTACACTCCTGGGTTAAAAGGCCATTATGAAGACTGCAGACTTAAGCATTCAAAAGTTAAGAGGCTTCGTTAAAGAATTCAAGGCATGTGAGCATATTGTGATGATGCCCTTACACGCTTACTTCTCTGCAGAAATTCTGCATCCTCCAGTGCACAACAGACGAGGCGTCTGACCCACATTTTACCCTCATAAGGGGCTGAGTGATGTAAGGCTAATGGCTTTCACCACAGAAGCACGAACCCGTTTCACAGCTGGGAAATCGAGCCACCAATTTACCCCAGGCCACGGAGCGTGCCAATAGCAGAACCAGCATATAGTGGTCCTTATTCCTCTCAAACGTGGTCCTTATTCCTCTCTCTGTGTTTCGCTACTGCCAGAGATGCAAGCATCAAAGCCTCCGTGCCAGAGGAAGGGATCCCGAGAACTGCTGAATGACAAGCCTCAGTCTGACCACCTGAGGAGTTGAGCCTAGATTTTATCACATCCAGCTTCCTTAGAGTCACAGAGGTCAGCACTTCCCAGTGTTTCTGAGGCAAGCTCTGATTTTTTTTGAACAAATTTTTCATCTCCCCCTCCAATCCCTTTCCACCCTCCTCAGCTCCTCTCCTCCAGATATTGTTACTTATTCCTCACTCCCCAAACTCTAAACCTTCCTCCCCATCCTGAGCAGTGCCAGGCTGCACCAGCCTTGAGTCCTAAGCTAAGAGGCCAATTGGAGCTTCTCAGCTTGGTATCCACACCAGCGTGCCCAGCACCTCACCGTGAGTGTTCACACGTGTCCTTGCTGTATTCGCTCACGAGTCTGCCACTGCCACGTGGCAGGACTTCAGCAACGACAGAGAAGACCCAAGCGCTTGACATCGATACCCTTCCTTACGCACAAAACCCTCCTTTCCCTTCTTCAGCCCTTCCGTTTCCTCTGTGAAGCTTTCCAAATGCTTGCTATGCCAGTATGTGGAAATACAGGATGTATCTCACAACACCCACATCTACCAGGTCAGCCTGCTGCGACAGCAAAATAATATTTCTAGTATTTCTTCATGTTGTGCAGGGATCACCCGCTCGGCGGGACACTGCTGGGGTCCCCCAGCAGCAAAGCAGCCATTCCTCACCGCCGGGAAAGGCCCCTTTCCGCGGGCACGCGGGCACACCAGCCCCGGCTGGCACAGCCGCCGGGAAGCAGGCACAAATCCCGCGTCTCCTCTTCTCACCGCTGTAATTTCAGGTCTTAGCAAATCAGTCTGAAAGCAGCATCCAGTTAAAAACTCACATAGAAATGCAGGAGATCCTCTTTTTTATTATTTTTAACTACTGTACAATAGGATTTCCTTCAAAACAATACAAGGCATTTTCTCCTGCTATTTATCCAAGGCGCAAACAACAGACTGCACTATGCTCCATGAATCCTGTTGTAAACCTTGGTCTTAACCTCATCCCGTTACCGTCCCGCTGTGACCTGGCCAGGCTTGTGCCCTTTGCAATTGCCAGTAAAGGCACAGCAGTGTTTCCTATCTATAGTTTTATTCCTGGCTGTACATTATCTCTGTTGCAATGCCTAATTGCAGGGATAACAAGCAGAAAGCCTCTGCATCAGATACAGCCTCTCCTGTAGGCTAGCTCTGATTCCCTTCAAACTAACTCCAGTTTTCCCGACTCCACTGAGAGAATACACAGCACTGTTCCTTGCAGAGTCAGGCCTGAGCTCGCTTTGCTTGTAAATTCAAGCAAAGCCTCGGCAGGGTTCATTAATACAAAAACAATTTTATGCTTAATACAACCCCCTTTCATTTGCGCAAGTTTAGTAGTTTTCCTGTGCAAAGAGAACAAAGAGAAAACATTAAAACGACAGAAGCCAATTTCAAGCATTTGTTTTTACTACATGATATTGTTCTTGAAGCTAGTAGCAAAAACACTCTAATGAGCATAAAAATGCAAAATTGGGCTTAGGGCAGATACATGCATTTTTAAAAGTGACGCTGCCTCGTTGTCAATACATCTGTGGGGTATTTGGCCTACATGTAAAACAGAACAGCAAATGACAATTGCTCTCTAGCACAAAATGAAAAGGATTATTTATTGGAAACCTCAGTACTGAGCACGCTGACAACCACGACGGCATAATGTTCAATAGCTGTTGTACCTAAAGGCAAGGTTTATTAAGAAGGAGATATGAATACATATTACTGGATTTTATATCTAACAAGGTATGTGTCTCCAAGACTTCTAGGAAAGACAGAGCAATAATGGCCTATCACATCTGTGAAATTCAGAGATAATCATTCATCAAAACATTATTTAGCCATCATTTTCCATAAGAAGAAAGCTGCTCTCACAATTCAGAATTCCTTTCTCTTCTCTCACCGCTCTCTACTTCATTAGCTTATTAAAAGCAACTGCTTGAATTTTACCCTCAGCCCTAAAAGAAAATACTCTTTGAAAAGTTATGATGAAATCTTAGAAAAGCAATACTCCCACCCTAAGGGAAAAGTTGTAGTTTATTGGTGTCCACTGTTCGTGTCCTTTAGACCTTACAAAGCAGTTTTTATCCACCATGTCTTTCCTGAATATAGTTTCTCCATACCTCAGGAAGTTACGGATGCCTCAGGAAAGCAGGAATGTGGGAATGACTGTGGTAAGTTTATCCCTCTCCCAAAACTAAACTGCAAAGTGGAAAGGAAACATGAATTTCTATGCAGGTAAAACCTTCTCTGGGCAGACTCTGTGTATTTTCAGACTTCCCCTGATGCACCAGCTCACGTATCCGTGCTCACACAGAGCAGACACACACCCGATAGTGCAGTCTGTGGAGCTCCAGACATCAAGACTACAGGATAAATCTGACTGCAGGATTTTTGCTCCCAGCTGGGGGCGGGGGGGAAGGCACACACAACAGAAACGGAGCAAGTATCCCAGTTTCTGCAACAGGAACACATTACCAGTCCCAGCTTCTGTCTCGTCTAGTCTTCCTCGTACACTTTGGCTGTTTGAGTGTGAGGTCCCTCTCTTCTGCAGTTCCTGCCATATGGAACTGTTTTCCTTTAACTCTGTGTTTCATCTACTCTTTCATCCCATTCCAAGACACAACTAACATTTTTTCACCCTTATCTCACCCTTTTGCCTCCTCTTGCTATTGCTCAGTACTTCACTGATCACAACCTATCATCCTGTGAAGCGTTTGGCAATGCAATTACGTGACATTGGCTCTGAAAGTTTGTTTCCTAACAGCAATATATACAGCAACATGAGAAAAAGGAAAAAAAAAACCCCAAGATCTAGCAGGTGACGGTGCTGAGTCGACTTTAATGGAATATGAAAGTGCAGTTCCGTGACCTGGACTAGCCACGTCCCACCCTATCACTTGCATGGTGCAAAAGGAATGCTCCTTTTCCAGGTCACACAACCAGAGGCTGCTGGGCAGGCAGGGCTCCAGAGCTGGATGCAAAACATAGAACAAGCCGAATTTCGCTAGCGTGAGTCTTGCCATTTTTAATGGCTCAAGGATCGAGATCCAGGGGAAAAAGAAAGTGCAGGAAAGCAGATTGCCCAATTTACTTTCCTCTCCTCCTCACTTCTGTGAAACAGCTATTCAGGACAACTAACCACACCTCCTCTCCTCAAAGCTACAAGACAATTTCTGAACTTTTGGAGGAGAATAATTCTCAGCTTGGTTTTAATCCTATCCACAAATAAGGTGGGTATTTTGAAGGATTGGCCAAACAAGATAAGAGATGTAAGAGATCTCTTGGAAAGCAGACTTAGAATAGCAATTCAGTTCACAGGTGAATATTTTTTTTAATAGTAGAACAGTTTCAATATACCTCACCCAATTAGAGAGTTATTTCAATATACCCCCAGTATAGTATTAGCCAGTATAAGGCAAACACCCACACTCAATTAAGCTCAAAACAAATTAAGAGTCCTCTAAACCTTCAACTCTGCATCATTGTTGTCTTTTAACCTTGTAAAGAGAGGATGTGTAATGAACTCAGCTTTTATAGTCACTGAGGAGCAAAAGAATGTGCATTTTTTAATATAAAATATTTCTGAAAGGTGCCAGGCTGAGAAATTCTAAACATACATAAGATAAATCATTGCTGTTCCATGCTAAGTCAAGCTAGCAAAAAGAGAGCAGCAGGAGAGAACATCAACTCATGAACTCCTTTATTCTAAACCTCATATGGACTTGAAATCAATTGTAAATATAGAAAATACTTTAAGTTTAATAACCACCAATCTCTTCCTGCTCCACTTTTTAAACTTCTTTAAGAAGCTAGAATGGGAAAGTATAAAGTATAACAGTAGACCTTTTTTTAGTCACAAGTTCTGTTCCAGCAAAGTCCTCAAGTTTGCCATTTGTTTTGCACAGATCCAAAAGATATTTTGAATCAAACGACTGACTTGCAGAGAACAACATGGATCATTTTAATTACAGAGTCTGTCAAGCATCCCAACTACCCCTACTTTAGAAGCATGGCTTTTATTTTCCCCCTCTGTTCTAAAAATTCTTATGCTCAGTAAATTTCAGTAAAAAATAGCGTCCCAACTCTTAAATCTTCGGAGTAAGATTTTTAATCTTACTCAACCAGACAAGTAGGAGTTCTGTTCACATCTTTGAGAAGGAAGAAAAATGTTTTCTGCTAATTCAGTGGCTTACATTCCCAAACTGTTTTATGGCTTGCTGAACAGAATTCTTTGCTACGACTTCATGCTGAGCCAGAAGTAAACACTCTTTCCTTCTTCCATGGACAACTCTATCCCAAGGTACCACCACTAGCAGTAAGAGCAACAGAAACAAAAGCTACCTTCCCCAACAAAAGTATATACATATATATCTATATGTATATAGTTCTACCAAATACACATCTTAATGTGAAAAGCAAATATTAACACACATCCTAGAAACTAGTCATCAAACCAGCTCCTATGCACAACCCAAGAGCAGGACTGTATCTACTCCACAGTGGCACTTAGTAAGATGAAAACCACCACGTAACAAGAATCCTTCTGCACACACCTGCAGTTCAAACTTACCGAGCACTTGTGCCGCATGCAGAACCTCGCTAACCATAACTTCATACACAGGATCCATGCAATTTTTGGAACATTCTCGTAAAAACCAACTCAACCAAAACAGGTGCTAACATGTGTGAAGAAGATGTAGTGCTCAAAACACAAAATCCTCTTTATTATGGTCTCATCTTCAATGGATACATTCATGTTTCCTAGCTTCAACGGTTACTATAGTCCCTTTTTCAAAGGACTTTCAAAGCAGTAAGGCAGGACACCAGTAAGGACTTACCAGATTGGAATTGGTGGCATTGGAATCATCTTCTGGAAAGGGGATATAGATAGCTAAGGCCACACAATTGGCAAAAATAGTCAGTAAAATAATTATTTCAAATGGTCTGAAGAATGGAGTTAAGGGAATTGTTCTGAAGCGTGCAAACACAAATAAAAAATACAAGATTTATAAGAATCCTGTTTAAAGAAAACATTCCAAGTCCCTTATACTCTGAAAAGAAACATATGCCTTTTTAAGTGCTCTTAGGAGCTCCCAGCCAAGAATCTTCCTAATATGTCAAAAGCAGGGTAGGCCAGTCGCGTGCCAGAGTAAACACAGATTTCTTAAATTTTTTTCTTCTTTTATTTATTTAGATTGCATTTTCCCTATTCTCCTTCAAGTGTGGCTGCTCTATTTTTAATAATAGAAGTCTGCACTGGAAGGACCGTCATCTTTCCTCTCACAATTACAGTTTGTCTCGGCCTTTTCCATCTGCAGTTACAAACCCTAAAAATGATTTTTAATTTAGGTTCTTACTTTTTCCCTCTAATAGCTGAAAGTTAAAGGAAAAGCTTGAAGAAATATATGTATATACTTGGAAGATATTTAAAGCCTCAATAATACAAGTTAACTGAACAAAAGGAACTTTGTCCAAAATGCACTTAAATACACATGTAAATCTTTGCAAAATAAGCTTAATTGCTTCATGTCACCTTGTATCATATATGTAAACATATACACAGTTGCACTTCCAAGCTCTTAACACCATAATGTTTGGATATAAAACCCTGCAGAGGAAACTTTTGATATTTATTTCATGTCCACTGTGCTTAGAATTTAGATGTTCAGAAAATTAAGCTCAGCTTTTTTTTCAGAAATTTTTAGCAATTAGGAAGAGTTGGAATACAAAAAAACATAAATCTTATCACAGCCCCTTGATGATGTTATTTGTTATTGAAGTATTTCATGCTTATAAACACTAGATGTCCAATTAGAGATTCTGACAGGAAAAAAGGAACGTATTTCCACCAACTCTTCTAAAATCGAATAAATAATTTAAAAAAAAGACCAAGCACCAGCATCTCTGGATTGCTTTAATCACGCTGTTTGGTCCTCTCTTGATCTCAGCAGTGCTGCATCCTGTTTTAGAGCACATGGTTCCCATCATTCATTGCTGATCTTATTCATTTATCAAATGTCACTCTGTGCTCTCTCTCTAAAGACATGTGGTTACTGAGGTGCTGGCAAGTAAACCAATATTCAGCTTTGTCCTGTTAGTCACCATCCATCATCTCAAAGTATCAGGGATGTGCCAGATGGGATAAAAAAGTAACAAATCTAATCAAGGGGATTAAAAATTAGCATCTGAAGAAGAAAGGAACAGGCAGGTACCTACTTTAAGGACATCAAAGAATTGTCAGAGGCATTTTTAACAAGTTCTTCATCTGAAAAAGATGTCCATGTCAGCAAGACCTAACACACTCACTGTGTTTTCATCTTCCTAATATCCCACCAGACCCTCCAAAGAAACAATATTATCACATTGTCTTAAACGCCATCGCTCTTTTTTTATCATATTAACTACTGTTGAGTCCTGTACTGCCTCCCGTTAATGTACTTATCTCCCCCTAGCAACACGCTTTATCTCCTGGATTCAGTGAAGAACACCACTAGCTTTTGATTTACGGACAGCTACCGGGCAGGGTTAGTTTCTGTCTCCCTGGGGAGACCAGGGGAGCTGTTCTCATTCCCGCTTGGATTTGGGGCCAAACCGTAAAGCCCGAGCCTGCCTCCCTTGGCTCCGCTGCCCGGAGCAGCTTTGCTCGTCTGGAGCACGAGGCCGGCGGCTGGATCCCGCTGGCACTCCGGGACAGCAGCGCTGACCCCTGCATCCCGTGGCCCTCGCTCAGGGCTGCTCATGGCTCGCGTGGGACACGTCTGCGTGTGTTGCAGGATTGCTCCGGCTCTGCCTCTCTTGCCCTGCTCCCAGACCCTCGCACTGTTTAGCTCATTGTTAGGGAGAGCTATTGGGTTCAACGGAATGCCAATAAAATTAACAGAGCTTAGCCTTGTTTCAGGATTTTATCACACAGAGCTTTTTCCTATCCTCCTCTATCTGCAGAAGGGCCACAAGTTGAAGCAGCTCTGCTATTTTGAAGCCTACACGTTTTTGTTAAACATGTGCCACCCTGTTTTCTACACTAAAGAGAAAGGAAAGGCAGCAGCTGCCCTCAGTCCCACAGAGTCAGCTCACCTCTGGCTTTAGAATATGCACCTGGATGGGCCTTGCAGGGCTGCCATCAGCCACAGGTTTGTGCCTGGGCACAACGCAACCCCTAACCTAACAACGCAACCCCTAACCTAACCTTTATATGTTTTAAACTTCTGGTGGCTTCTTACACCCTGGTGCGGGTAAAGTTTCAGTGCTAGGGCCATTCCACAGCACCCTGCAAGAATAATTGACCTCAATTAAGCTGTCAAGCACTACTTGTGTACTTTACGCTCCCAGTGGTACCTTTCAACTTAATACATCGATTTCTCCACGCTTACAAACAGCGCCTGATGAACACTAACAAATCTGCCGTTTGCCAAAACAGGAACGCCAGAAAGGATATTTCCATTCGACGATGCTGATGCATGCCCTCCGGATGGGATTCTTCAGTGTCAAGCAGAGCAGTGCTCGGGGAGGCCGCGTGGCTGTGGTGGTACCCTGTTTTTTCTGTTTCCCATACTGCTGCCGTTTCCTCTGTGTGGAGCTGGCCGTGGATATCGTGGCGTTGCCAGCGCTGCCCATCAGCTTGGCCTGCCTGGCAGCGTCGATCGCGGCTTGCCAGGACAGGGCCGCCCCCGGCGTCGGGATGTGCTCCGGGGCCAGCCCTGCGGCCGCATTCGCGTTCATGTTGGCATGAGCTGGACGGGGACTCCCATAGTTGGAACCTGCGAACGAAAAAACACAGAGAACATCGTGGGGACGTGCCACAGCAGAAAAGAGGGCATTTTAAAACCTTAAGCATCAGTTTAAAAAAAAAAAATCAGCATCTGAGGTTAAGGATAAGTGTAGGGTATCCACTTACTAACAGCTTTCTCCTGCAATTCAACCTCTTCATTTTAAATACTATTATGCTCCCATTTGCATTGCAGCAGCTTAGCAGTTTCCCAGCGACCAATGGACACCGAGTTTAGAAGAGCCTCCAACCAACGACCTCCAGGGAGCCAACAACAAAAAACACACACACAAATCTGTCTCTCCCTTCTTTATTTTTTAGCCACTTATTTTACAAGTTGCCCTGTTTGACAGCTGTAAAGGTAAGGCTGGTTCTCACTGCTTTTTCACATGGACATAAGGCACAAATACATAATGAAGCATCCAGATGAGACACTCAAGTCCCATAAAAACCCTTATGTTTGCAAGATTTCCTCAAGGTGAAACAGGATTTCAAATATGAATTAAGTGTTACCCATAAAAAGTACATATACATACACATAAGCCTAAGAAGAGAGTAAATGGAACACGGAGGCAGCAGCAATGGGAATGTAAAGGCAGGATTCATGGCCTTGGTGTCCTACGCAGTGCGGGAGCAGGGAATTCAGGCCGAGCGCTTTTATTCAGGAAATGAAACAGAACCTGATGAACTGATTTTGAGAGCAGAAATACTCAACTCAATGAAATAAGGCTCTCTCTAAAAGCTAGTGCTAACAAAAATGCTCAGAACCAACAGTCTCAAGCTTTGCAGCTATTTCAGCTTAAACTGAAACAGCCTCGGCATTTGTCCAGTCCTAATGCTGGAATATGTCAGGGCCCATTTTCTTACATGTCTCTGACATTTAGAGGACCTCAGCAGCACAGAGAAAATGGAAGTCTCCCTTTCAGGACAGTGTAGCTGATCCACAGTCCCACTGATGACAGGTGTTAAGGCACCTGTGCCTCCTCAATGTGGCTTTTTCAGTGACTGAAATTGAAACTTCAATCATGCCACAATGAGTGAATTTTGAAGCTTCAAACCCGCTTCGCTGACTCTTTGTTGGTGTACGCTTCAATTAAGACATGTGAGAACTGAGAAAAGATTAAATTAATTTTTGCCACAGACAGCACTTTACGGAAGAGAATAAAAGCCACACTAGAGAAGCACTACGTCGAGTCACAGCAGCCAACCTTCAGTAGGGAGAGCCTCCTGTTTAGACACATCCTGTTCAAGATTTAAAAGCCTATTCAACTTTTCTATGTCCTTGTGAACATGCCTGGCACCCATATTTCGGGACAGGGGCAAGGAGAAGCTGGAATGAATCTTACTCCTTCATAGGCCATCAAAAAAGAATTCCATTTCAAACCGCTGTCTGCCCTCAGGAAACCATTTCCCTTCTGATCAGAGAAACCACGCTCCTCTGAAGCACACGTCTAAAGGGCAGACAGCAGCAAACTCCGTCAAAGACTTACACTTTGAGCTTGCTTTTCGAGCTGCAATAAAAGGTGATCTATCACCGGCTCTGTTCCACTTAAGATTAATGTAGAAATAGGATGTTATTAATTAGATCGGCCGGGCTCCTACAGGCTACAGGCCAAAGCAAACAGAGGCCGCGTGATCCTTCAAAAGGGGTATTAAGTCAAATTAGGGAAGCCAGCAAACCGTCCCAAAGCCTTGGGGAAAGAAAGAGCTCCGCACGCTGCGGATTTGGAGGCTGGGCCCGGGAGGCCGCGCTCCTGCGGCAAGGCCCTGCCGGAGGCCGGGCCATCCCAGCTCACCTCACCGGAGCGCACGGAAGGACACAGCAGGCAGGGAAGCGGGAATGCCGGCCTGTTAGGATTTCACAACATAGCAGGCGAACCTAGAGCCTGTCGTTATTTGCTGAAAAGCCTCCTAGTTTCCGAAGCAGCCAGGAGAAGCTGTGAGTAATGGCACTCCGATACATGAAAGGGAAAGCAGAAGGAAACCAGAAGCGGGAACTAGTTAACTCACAGATCCCTAACATTTTCCAAGTGAGAAAAGGAGCTTTCCGAGTTGCACAGGCTCAGCAGATTTCCTAGCTGAGGCTGGCAACCAACTGGAAACCCAAGTTAGTCACAAGTTTTCTAAGACTAAGCAACTGCACACAGCGCTACTCCCAGGATATTTATTATTTTCCGACTAGTTCCAGATACAGCTTTTCTCCTCAGCATCCATTTGACCTCCCTGCCCCGAGGCCTGTTGGAAAGAAAAATAAATGGAAAATTGCTCTCATTATTCTCCAGCTCTTCCTTAATACTGAGCCATTACAGCGGGTGGGTAAGAAAGATGCGGGTGTTTTCCAGTAAGAGCAAACTTGCTGATCCATCACCACCGCGTCCTTATCACGCGCTCGGGAAAATCAACAGCTGCTGCATCTTAATGAGGGCCTCTCTGCAATTTGGGAATGCGTCGAGTTCCTCCATTATTGCTGCTTATTAGCTTGGTTTCGCAGGAGGATTCGAGTCTACGCGGGTTGACTTGGATGTACCGGTGTAGCTGAGGACACGGCTGCTGTGGCCTCCGTTGCTTTGACTTCTGCCACGATCACCAGGCCCATAAATAAAGCCCTTTATCACAAATTAACTTCAAAACACGAGCCCGTAATGGCAGATTTATATTAACAAATATTACAAATATTGATTACTGATAAAGATCTGTCTGTTTCATGAAGCTCAGAGGCTGCAAACGCTATCTGCACTAAATAACTAGCGGCAGTGACAAATGACTTGATCTACAGGCACTTTATAGGGAGAACTTAAATTAAAAAGAGTAAAGCTCATACAGTTCCACAGGGAGCGCAGCAAGGAATGGAACAACATCTTTTCAAAGACAGTATGGCCAAACTCTCAGGGATTTCTCTGGAGAATGAGGTTCAGCACAACAATTTTGATGTTGTGTTTACCTCCCAGGAATTAACACTAAACATGTCTCACGTAGAGCCTGGGAGGCACCACAATGCGTTTCACCTATGGCAGTCATTTCCCCCTTACCACAAAGCTCTGCTGTAATCCGAGAGTTGCAGTTACTGGAACTGCTATTTTCATTTTGCAATGTGGCAGGGAAAATGCTTCATTCCTTTCCCCTGCTACAAATGAAGCTCCACGACACGTAAATCACTTCAATCACTTTTTATACATCACCTTTTATACACTTTTTTACATGGAAGGCAGCCAGAAGCAGGAAAGAGCATTAGCTCCCACTTGCACAAACCTCTCACCGAAATGCTGGGATCAGCAGCAGCAGCATCAACCCGCTCATCTCTAGCCCTGGAACAAGAACTTGGGCTCTTCACTGTTTGTCCAGCTGCTGCTCAGAACTGAAAGCTTCATTAATCCCTTTCCCTTCATAATTAAACAGAGAGGTCCACATCAACAAATAAAGTAAATTACAAAGTCCTTGGGATAGCTCTAGGACTTTCCAGAAATTAAGGCCAAATCTTGAATATTGAAGCCACAGAAATGTTTCAAAATTTAGTCAGTGAAGTAACAAAGTTGCTATAGAGCAGAAAATGAAACTTTTTTTGCCCAAAATACGCAACGTTGTAAATTTTCAACTGAAACACCAGAAGAGTTACTATAGTCATTGCCAAAACCTTTTTAAGTGCAAATACACATGCAATGGTGATGACGTATTCACCAATGTAAAAGCATCACTTAAAAAAAGATCTATAGTGCCGACCACCCTCTGTGAAAGCAAACAAGTCAATGGAATTGCAACTTTTCAGTTTCTTGATTTCATCTAGCCATCCACAACATTTCTTTTGCAGTCATTTTGCTTAGATTATTTCTAAAAAAGAAATAAAAGCTATGCCAACACTGAAAGCCTTTTTTTTAATCACTCTACAAATATTTGAGCTGTAAAACTGCAAACACTGAAACAATGGTGTTGCACAACTGTGTTTTTCCCCAAAGCATAGGGAAGGATTGTATAGTAAAAGGCAAAACTCATAAAATTGTATCCTAATTGATTTCCAACGCTGAAAGAAAGGCTACAGAAATCCAAAAGTTGGTCACACTACTAAGATCATGCACAAAACTACAAGCCAGGCACACACGGGAAAAGTTAAAGGATGGAATAAAAGGTGCCAATAAGAAACCTGAAGAATAACACACATACACACACGCACAAAGTCTGTTCAGATATCTGCTAATTAGAAGATGAATGTGGAAACCATTGATCCATTAGCCAGTGGAAAATGAGAGCATTTGATAAATGCTGTCGACAAGAATCAAGTGTTTCATGTCTTTTTTCCATCAATCTTCAGTAAAGGGAAAAAAATAAAAAAAGCAAAAGCAGGTGACTACCACAACTGATCCCCAAACAGGTACAATTCCCACCTATATTAAAAAAGAAAAATTAGAAAGCACTTAAATAATGAACACGCCCTCCACTAGTTCTAGATAAGTTTGGCATCCTCAAATATTTTGGAAAGCTCTATCAAAAAAAAAATCTTAGAGGACTAAGAAAGGGCAAATGTAGTCCCCTTATAAAGGCTGACAAAGGGGGAAAATTCCAACCCAGCTTAACATCAATCCCCAGAAAAAAGTCTTCCTCAAACAAGTGTTCACCAGTCCAGCTTCCTCAAACAAGTGTCCAGCTTGGAAGCCAAAGAAGAGGGAGAGCAGCCAGGGATCCGTGGGGAACATGCTGGGTCAGAGGCAGCTTTATTCCTTCTGGAGCAAGGCACCAG
>JAVCKT010029156.1:0-14945 GCA_032273925.1 Rhynchotus rufescens | reverse complement strand
CCAGACGGGTTTTAAAGACCTCCAGAGAAGGAGACTCCACAACCTCCCTGGGCAGCCTGTTCCACTGCTCTGTCACCTGCACAAGATAACTTGTGCTGTGGCGCTCCTGGACCAGGAGAGGACCTGGGACAGACGAGGAGAAGATCCATGTGCCTGGGCTGCCGTGACAAATATGGAGAGTCCATCTGGGATGGCTGGGGTGGGAAGCAGCTGGTGGAGAGCTGACCCTAGCAGCAGGCAGCAGAGAGCCGTGGTGGGTGAGGAGGATGCCGCATGTGAGCACACTGCAGCCTGCCTCGTTGCTAATGAAAGGACTATTCTGTTGTTCAAAGCTGCCAAAACCACGTTAAACACCAGAAACCTCTCAAAAAAAAATCTTAAAATAGGGAGGTGGAAGTGCTTATGGCCTGGGCTTATGGCCTGCTCACCGCTTAGCAAGACCTCATGCACTTAGCCTCTGGCTATTCCAGTCTGTGTCTTTGGAGCCTTGAGACCAAATCTGAGGCTGCCTGCAAATCCGTGGAAAGCTCTGGTGTTACATGTGCTGGGTTTGGTTAGGCTGGAGAAATTACAGCAGTAATTCCTGTGCCATCTGTGTGTGGCATAGACAGCTGTCCTTACTTGCTCCCTATGGCCCATTTCCACAGGGAGAAGGAGTTACTTGTGCCTTAACAGCCATAGTGGTTGCCTTTGATAACTGATTTTGCTCCCACTATCACGTTACCTCATTTTACAGGACCACCAAGTAACTGCTGCAAAGGGCAATGTGATCTGATGAACTTCTTCTCTTTGCACCCATGTGTTAGTGAGTGGCTGTTCCTTTCCAAGTGCACTTCTTCATTGCTATCTCTCAAAAAGTGCTGTAAGAAAATAAAATACAAACCTGCAGTGTGTTCAGCCATGTCTAAATTGGAGGATGTGGTTCCTAAAAACAGCCTTTTCCTGCAGACTTTGTGGCAACACAAGAACAGAGTAAATACTGATAAGATCAGTTCTCAAAAAAAACAATTCATTCTACTGAGTGCAGTCCTGCTTAAAGTTAGTACACAAACACTATAAAGATTTGCATGCTATTACTGAGTTGACAAAAAAACAAAAGGAAAAAATTAACTTATCTTTTACATAACACTAACCAGAGAATATACCCTAACTTTTCCTGTGAGGTTTATTTCCTTTGAAGCATATTACTGTTAGCTGCTTTTAAGTACCATTGATGTTAATAGTCCAGCATTTCATTCTCCAAACAAAAATAGAAAACTTTAAATTGATATATTGTTTCTTTTAAGTATTTTTTTTGCATAATTGCTGTATGATTTTGTCTCTTTTAAAAGTTATATTCTTCTCTTAAAAATTTAAAAGTACCCCAAATCACTACTTTGAATACAAATTAATTTCAATTTCCTGTGAATACGGTATTGCATCCTGCATATAAAATGCTACAAAGATAATAAGCTGCTAAAACACTTAGGATAAGGATGTTTATTGTTGAAAGAGTCAATATACAAAAGATTCTCATTGGTATTAAAATTCTACAAAACTGCCTAAGCAGAAAATTCTCAGTACAAGTAAGTTTTGCTCTTCTTAATAATACAAACCATTAAAAATACAGAAGCGACTAGGGCAAGGTATAAAAGGAATTAGAAGACATCAAGGTTAAGGGCTTACGTTTTGAATACACTTAAATTAATATTGCAAATGGGGCCCTAATTTGGTTTCATTTTGTGTATGGGCTGTAATTTAGCTATTACTATAGAAATAGGTACTTCTGAGAAGTTTAATGCCATTAATTTGCTTAGGATCACAAGCAAACCTTCATTAACAGCCAAGGTCAGGCTTTCATTATTCAGGCCAACAGGCAGTTGCTCTACTCCAAAAATGTCCTCTTCATCCTGACAACCTTCGCTCCTGGAATGAGCTTCAGTGGGGTGCTGGAGCTGACTTGACAACTCTGCAGCACTGGAATAAAACAGAAACATGTGGAAACCCCCAGTCTGAATTTGTCTGGCCCTGAATATCAGTGGATTTTTGCAGCTCCCAGGTTACATGGCTGCATATCTGAGCCAGCCTTGGGTGGAGACTGGTAAGCCACAGACCGACCATCCACTGTCTTTACCAGTAGACTGAAAGTCTTGGACACTAAGGGTCATTTTCTCTTAGGACATTAACAAGATCTGAGTTTTTCTGAGACGCAGACCTCAACATAAATCTTTACCTTCTATCAGATGTCTGAATCCAGAGTACTGTCCTGACTGTTCAGCTTGGGATGGACTTGCACACCATTTTTTGATATAAGGTCTTTGTCATTGCTAGCAGCACCCATTTCTGAAAGGAGATCATGGCATCCTCACTTAGGCAAAGCCAAGCTCCAAGAGTGAGCCAGACACTCAATCTGTCCGACTATCCAGGTATTCCCCTTCTCGCTAGGGAAAGGAGCTCTTACTATATTTTTCTCATTTCTTCACCCTACCTTTTGATATCCTTTTCTTTCCTTTCTCCCTCCCAATCTCCTTTCAAATAAAGAACACATCTAATTATCCTGTTGCTCCTAATTTTGCTGTATCCATACCTAAGCATGGCAGTTCTAACACCATTGCTCAGATGATCTTGGCCCTACATACTGTTACAGGAACAGCTCCCTAGGTGCTGCTGGTCTTGCAGTGCTCTGCTCCACAGAAGGTCCCCAATGGACCTCCAACTGTCTATGAAACTTGACTGTTTCTCAGATCGCTCCCCCTTCAGCACCTGTGAAACGCAGCCATCCCTCACGGTGCGGGCTGAAGTTTTGTTGGCACTTTACATCACTGTCTGTCACATGCAGCAAGTTCTCATGTTGTCTCCAGTAATTTTCTATGTCCTTGTTAATGAGCATAACCTCAGGCCAGGGCCAAGGTATCTGCCTGCAGCCATAACAACAAGCTTGCTGCTGACCTCGGTGCTGGGAATTACACGATTGCCTGCAGGTCAAACGTCATCCCCAATTCCCTCCCTGCTAGCCAAAGCTCAGGATGTGATGGGCACTGGGAAATAATGCCAGCGAGGAGACACTGTGAAGAGCAGTGCTGTGGTGCAGAGGTCTAGCTACATACTTCCTTCAGCATCTTATATCCCTAATGGACATATTTTTAGTACCGGTCATGTACAAACTGAATGTATGAAAGTGGATTCATCAGGCATAAGAGAAACTTCTGAAAGGACAGCACAGGTCATGAAGGTCCCTGATCAGTACAATATGTGGAAGGCACCTTCAGTTCAAATCCGCTGGACAAAGAGCAAGTAGTGTCATTCCTGCAGAATGAAATTCTGGAGCTGTACCTGTGGAATAGAGATTTATGGAGCAAAACCAGCTTATATTAGACACTCTAGTTACCTCACATGGATGGAGCAAATTTCTCCATGAAGTTTGCTGAGTCTAATCATGGTATTTCTTTGGAGCCTCTAGCTCAAGATACAATAAGAAGAAAAACAACTCTCGACTTTCTTGAGCACTGCACAAGAACAAGTTCTTAATGTTACTGTTGATGAGTTCAAGAGCTGTTCATATTCAAGTGATGATCATAATAGAATCAGCATCCATGTGAGAACAACTAAGAATAAGAAATCAACTATCGTGCTAATTTCAGACAAGAGTATTACAGGAAAATGAGGAAGCTCATTAAGACACAGCAGAAAGGGGCAATTAAATGGAAAGTCTTTGCAGGTGTCATGAAGACTATTTAAAGACACAACAGAGGCTCAAATTAAATACGTTTTACCTGTCAGAAAGTACTTTAGGACAAGCAAAGAAAAGATGGTACAAATAAATAGGAAGGTGAGGGAAGATAGTACAAGGAAGGAAGCATCTGTCCAAAATTTGAAGTCATGTCCATATTAGAAAAAAAAGGAGGAGTCACAATCTCTGATGAAATGTAAACACACAGCACATCAGGAGAAAAAGAATTTGAGGAACAACTTGCTAAAAGATGGTGCACAGCTACTTGTAGGATGATGGGATAATTCTGGCTGGAAGGGACCTCAGGAGCTCAACCTCGTGCTCACAGCAGGGTCAGACCAGATTACTCAGGGCTTTACCCATTCTGGTCCTGCAAACCTCCAAGGATGGAGACTGCACAACCTCTCCGGGCAGTCTGTTCCTCTGCATGACTGTCCTCAAGGTGAAAAAGTTTCTTCTTAAATCCAATCAGAATTTCTCTTGTGTTACTTTGGATGTAATACTGATCTGGTCAAGGTTCAGCAGCTTTGATCTGGCTTTGAAGTTAGCTCTGCTTGGAGGAATTCTGGAGATCCCTTTCCAGCTGAAAATATTCTATGATTCACATTTTGCAGACCTATTTTAAGTGAATTCTTTATACCTATATCAAATTATGTACACCATTTGGTATTATGTGGGCTATATTAGCATATGCAAAATCTTATGGTGCTTCCTTGATCAGGGGAGATGCTCTCCACATTACTAAAGCTCTTCAGCCTGTCTTATAGAAGAATAATAGACAACTCTGGGTCTTGAATGGGATCTCCAGTGAGTCAGAGCCTCCCATTGGAACATATGGTAGAAAAATCAGGGATCACTTCAGTTGATGAACACAACCTTAGAGAGCAAGTGGAGAGGTAGACTGTTCCCTATGTGAGACCTTGCACAAAAATGAAATGAGGACTATTCCATAATGGAAATTCAGCGGACTTCATATGCAGGGAGGGGTTTAGAAAGAGTGGGTGTGCAATCAGCTTCCAACTTCCGAGTATAGCCGCAGACTCCTGAGCTAAACAGGCCAGAGTCCTTATGCTAAGGCTGAGCTTGTCCCTCCTGCAAGCTTCATTCTCATTTTGGTTCCTGGAGGATGATTGCACATTGCCTTTGAGCAGTTTCTGTTTCATTTTGCCCCTTTACTGGGACTCAAGAGTTCACATGTTCCTATGGAGGTGGCTCTTGCTACAAACCTGCAGCAACTCTGTAGTTTCACAAATATCCTGTTTTCAAGCTACCTCCCACTTGTTGGCTGTATAATCCCTCTGTCTTCACTGCAGCACTTTCATTCGGAGTGTCTTGCTCATCCTCCAGGCTGCTCATCCATCTCCTCCCTCCTGCTGCTCTCCAGACAGACTGATGGCTAACATTTCCTTTCTCCTTGCCAAGGCCTGGCCTTGACATCCTCTTCTGCCATCTGGTATAAAGTCATTGTTAAACTTGACACTGTCCCTGTCACTCTGCTGAGGCCCCTGCCTCTGATACCTTGTAATTCCGATGTGGCTCCGCTCAAAATGCACCGGCTCAAGCCCGCTTCTCTTACCTGGTGAAGCACATGGCATCATGAAGTGGTCGAGAAGGGATATATATGACAGCATGCTTCATTCTTAACAGCCTACAGGGACAAACAGGAGCCCAGCAGAGCTGCTTCATCCTCAGATACTTACTCTCAGCCTAGAATTCTGTGTTTCTATGAGCTGACTCCAGACAACAGCTCAGATTTAGAAATCAGCAAGATAAAAACTACCTACAGACAGACAGACAGACCTCATGCCGTTTGCCAGCTACAACATAACAGGTATTTCCTTGTACATTCATAGCCCACTACAAAGAGCAGGTGATTCAGCCCAACTTAATCCATACAGAAGCTGCATTCGCTTGCAGTTACAGTGGCCTAGGGGTATATGCAACTACCACAGCTCAGTAGGCATGTAGGAATGCTCTGATCCCTCAGAATCCAAAGCCTGATTTTAAGTAGTTTCCATTATAAACTCATGTATTTCCTGGCAACAGTCCTGTGATAAACATCTGTATTAGTAAATAAGTATGCTGTAGCTATTACCTGTGCAAATTTAAATAGTCTCTTTGCAAATCTTAGTTTCTTGCTTCTCCTATTTCTAAACTTGAGAGATATTTGGGAATGTTTTGATCTTGAAATCCAAATCTTCTGCTAGCCTGAGTCACTGAATGCTTATTCTATGTAGAGAGCCCTTTTTGTTATCCTGTTAATGATCCTCTCTTTATTGAAATGTGCCTTTGTGGCACTGGAATTTATTTTCAGTAATGATTAAAAACACCAAATAATACAAATTGTCCTGTTCAGTGATGTTCTCTCTGCCAGTCAGAGTGGTCCCACCAAAAAGCCTTCTCTGTGCAGAATATGTAAGTAGCCTTTCCTGCTCAGCTCCAGTAGAGTCTAATTTCTGAGATGCATTTTGTACAAGGTACAGTTTCTCCAGAGAGAATATGCAGAAAATGAATCCCCGAATACAGACCTCACTCAAATCTGCCTAGTCACCCCTTTTTGAAGTAAAATTTCATTGCCAAATCATATTCTGCTAACTACAAATGTCTGGGCATATAGTCAAATCCTAGCAATGGCAATAAAATCTACGAACGTATTAATAAGTGATTAATAGTCTTCATGCAAATGCCACTGAATGTATATGGTTTATTCCTTTGTGAGGCAGAAGCTGAAAACTACAACCACTTAAACTTTCTATCTAGGCTTTTCTCATAGAAATACATTGATAATACAAGGAAAAAAGTCTATTTAAGCGTTTGAGCCAAAGCTCTGAGGAAGAAGTGAAATTTTCATTAAATCCATCCCAGTTTCACTGTTTAGCCTGAAGTACTACAATGCACTGATTTTAAGGTCAATATGTTCTCAGAAGGTTTTGAACAGCTACTGTAGTGTCAGTATGACCCTAGTAGCATTGCAAAAAATGGAAGTAGTATAAACAAATTTATTTATAGTTAGCTGATGAGGCACCTACAAATACACAGTCGAATATGACCATATATAAATTTACATGAATGTGGAAATCAGAGGTCTGGGGTTATAAAAGGGCACGTTTGTATAACAGCCCTTTGACATTTCTCAGTATTGCTATCCTTATCATCTCTTGGGGCCACTGTTTTGCCAGGCCAAGGAGTCTATGAATATTAAAAAGCTCACAAGCTGCCAGTAAGGCTTTGATGTGCAAGAATGCTTCTTTAATTTTAGTAATAAAGAATGTGAATTCTGCCTCTAGAGTTCTGCTTAGGTGAGCCTGTAACTTCTTAAAATAATTTAAATGTATCTGAGCAAAGTTAGCCTCAAAAAAGTAACAAATATTAATTAAACTTTCATCCGAATCTAATCCGACAGTCAGCATTTCGACTCTGAGGAAATAATTATTGTAACTCCAAGACAGAAAGATTTCTATTTCAGGGTCAAAAGTAGGATACCTAGACCCCTTATAACAACTAGAAGAATGAAATCTGTATCCAGGGAGCAAGAATCCTTTATTCCTATTGTGAATGGGGAGAGGTTTCCTATTTACCCATAAATCAGCAATGCAGTTTAATAAAAGACACCACGTAGGGTTATAAAACCACTCTGTTTCAGGTAGAGCAGAACTGCATCTTTGCGCTGGACACAAGCCCTTGCACTAGCTGAAGTAACTGCTACAGCTGCACTAAAACTGCTCTCCTGCTGCCCCTCCGGTGCTGCCCTCAGTACCACAACCTGAGGCTGCCCAGTCTGTTTTCTGCCAGGCTCTTCCGTAATCTGAGTGACACTCTCTGGGGGACAGAGAAACCCCAGCTCTTCTGTCCTCCAGTGCACTCCTGTGGGGCATCAGGATGCCTTGACTTCTAGAATGGTAATGAAAGACCTTTTTCTTACAAAACAGATGGTCACAGGCAAGTGGTTTATTAAGAATGGTCCCTGGAATATCCTAGTTGTTCAGGCATGACCATCCCTCATTCTTTCTGTCTGTTCCTGATTTCCATGCATCTCCCCTTCACTCCCACTAGCCATCCCTCACTCCTATTAGCCCTCTGTCATGTCAGACAATTCTCGAAGAGCATCTCCTATCTCTCAGCTTATCACTATGCTCAGACAAAATCTCTTGCTTTTTAGTTGGAAGTAGGATGCCCTAAGCTATAGCCTGGCATTAGGAGTACTGCCCTTCTAGGCAAGTTAGTCAGTCAAGACTCCAAGCCATAATTTACAGCATAAACTTGTTTTAAGTCTGTCATTTCTGTACATCTCTCGCTCCACCAGCTGCTGAAACAACTAAATGCAGCTACCAGATGAGTACATTTTTTTTTTTGCGTGCCAATTGTGTGGCAAATACATAGGTCACAGGGACTGTACACAAAGAGACTCTCTGTTTGGGGCAGACTGCAATTCAGGCAAGCTACAGAGTCACCATTTGTCATCAGCAGAAACAATAGAGAGAGATCTTGAATCTCTTGCTTGAATTCATCTCCTGCTTGAATTATGCAATTACGGTGTTAAGGATATGGCGAGCAACACCAACAAGTGATTAAAGTATCCAAACCAACTATGTAGAAGAGAGAACTTAGAAATGTCTTATATACTGTTGAGTGACACCGAGTCAAGGGAAATGTAGCATTAGTTATGGGACAAGTATAGAAAAGAGCCAGCTGTTTGTTTTTATTGCTTTCCTTGCTGTCCAGATTGCTAAAGGCCTTTGGCTACAATACTGTCAGAAACCATTTTTTTGCCTGGTCAGTTCAGGAGCAGGAAAGATTTCCTGAGCAATCTTGTTACGCTTGACTCAACTCCCAGAAGCAGTGTGCATGAAAGGCTTATCCTTAATAAAGTCCAAAGTTAAACTGAAGATCAGGATTTCATCTGGTATCAATATTCAACCCACCTTCAAATCTAGCATTGCCAGACTGTCAATTCACTTGAGGCTTCTGTAGAAAATCAGTAATGTCTCAGCAGCACCTCACAGATCTGTGAGGTTGATTTATGGCTCAGCCTGTAGGCGTGGAGAGCTGTGGATCGTTGCTGCTAATTTGGGTCAAATTGAGCACTGAGAGAAAAATTAAAAAAAGGTAAAAGCAGCAAATGAGGTGAAAACAGCAACAGGTCACCTTGATATGGAATGGAAAAAATACATCAGTGATCACTTATGTGGTCGCAATCTAGGGGAGGAATGTAGAGCGTTTCCATCCTTACACCATCCTTCTCCAGTTATACAAGTGAAACCAGTTAAGTGACTTTGATCAGGAAAAATACTTTGTTCTGTTTAACAGATGGATCCAACAGAAGCACACTGGGCAGGAATGACAGAGAAGGAAGAGGGGGCTCCAACCTGGAAGAGAACAAGAAAAAGGTAAGTTGTGCAGATGGCCTATGTCTAGGTAAAAGGAGAAAAATTCTGAATAGAGGTGGTGATTTTGAGCCATTCACATGACAAATGAGTTGAACAGGTGGAATTATGTGGCTCCATAGTAAGGAGGAATTGAGGAGACTAGGAGAGGTCCTGCTCAAGGACAAACTGGGAAGCCAGTGGGTGCTGAAGACAGCATTATAGAAGGAAACCTCTCGACACTGTTGGCATCAAATGAGTAACCAAATCAAGCTCATCAGACCACCACCAATCACTGAGGGACCCAAAGGAAGGCCTCTTCACTTTTAGTGAAGGTTGCTGCACTTTAAAACTAGTGTCAAACACAGCAGGTTAAAAAGAGTTCCTTTACAAATGCTATCATTATTTTAAATCCTCTGAGTCAATTTTTTTCTGTTTCCAAGTAAATACTGAGTAATAACAATTTGTACTGATCCAGTAGGAAATAATAAAAGGAAAGGTGTTAGTTATTACCCATGAAGATAGTTTTTCTCTAAACATGAGAAAAGCTACTGCTGCAAAAATGACTTCAGAGTTTTTTGTAGTTGCAATATAAAGCCTATTTCTCTATAACATTCAAACGCTTCTGCTTTACTCTTAAAGATAATACCACATAAATACAACTTAATCCAGGCATCTGAACTGCTTTCTGCAACACATGCATGATCTTTCCATTTTTATACACACCAAATCTGATAAACAGAGATTATATAAAGAAAAATTGTTGGGGCATTACACTATGAGTATAGCAGAGACTACTTTCCTCCTTTCCAATAAATCCTAACAAATTCAGACAGAGGAGTCCAATAATTAAAAAAAGCTGACTTCTGTTTGGAAGAAGAAAAAACTTCCTCATAAGAAAAACCCTGATTTTCACCATGCTTTACTTTGTGCTGAGTTTTTTAAAACTCTTGAGATCCTAAAGAATCATGAAGAAACCAAATTTTTGCCTTATTTTCCCATACTGTCCCATACTGCCACTATCTCTGTTCTCAATAGACTTACCACCTCCCCAAAAAAAATCAAAAGCAAAGAAGATGATGAAGAATAGATGTAGAAAGCACTGTTAGGATTAGGAGTGAAGACAAAATCTCTGAAGTATTTAGGACAATATTGACACAGGCAACAAAAGCTGTTGTTGCACATCTCCCAGGAGGAGAAATTGTGTGTCATGAAGATGTTCCTGGGACCAGAAAACACAAATAACGAAGCAGTAGAGAGAGAAGATTTGTGAGAAAAATATAAAAATATGTATTCACACTTAGGGAAGTGTGGAGTCAGATATTGACAGCTGCTGGAATCCTGGCGAAGAGCATGAACTCCCTGTTAAGGCATTTTGTCAAAGGTGAAAGTTCACTATTTAGTTCTTTAAGCAGGTAGATACGCCTGGGAACATCTAGATCCATTTCTAAGTGAAATGTGTGAAATTAAACATTCCTAAGCGAGTTGTACTGTAACATGAGAAACATTGCAGTAATAAACCTGTCATCCTCTAAATAACTGTCTTCTATACTTGCATGCAATTAAAACCAACCAGATAATGTTGAGTAGTTTGCAAGGTGAAATGCTGGAAGGACTGGGATGTCAAGAGAGTAGAGATCATTCTTACAGTGCAAGGAAGACCGTGCTCAGGTGTTGTCCTCTTGCATGGGCCTCTGGAGAAATTGGGTGTCAGGGAGGCATCATCATATATGTAAAGGAATGAGTCATATGAAGGCCACATGAGGCAAGAACTATCTGCTGCATGCATTATTCCTCTAATCTCAGGAAGTTCTCAACTGTTCTCAAAGAGTAGCATTTTTCTGCCTCTACATTTTTAGTTTATTTAAAAAGGAAACGTCTAGAACCAAATGATTCTGTATAAAAAGTGAAAACTTTCTTCTCAGCAGACATTTGGAAGCAGACATGCAGGACAGACACCAGCAAAAACACAGCACAGAGTCCTGTGGTTACCTATGATGGGGATGTGAGAGAGGAGCTCCTGGAGCCTCGTGCAGCCTACTGAGGTCCCCAGCATCCCCACAGACCCTGCAGAGCATCTAAACAAAACTGGATGTATCTCTCAGTCCAAGGGCGGGGTGGGATACACAGGTTGTTCTCCACACACACCAAAAAAAGAGATGTTCGTGTAATACGGGGACAAAAACAACACTATGGGACAAATGTGGTCAGCACATGGATGCTGATCTTAAAGCATCACCACTAATGTTGAGTATCCTGCGTCCTTGCAACACTCAGTGCTCACCACGTAGCTTTGAAAAGGCATGGAAATGATTATCAATGGTAAGAGCACATCAACAAGATGGGGCAATGCTGGTCTCTCTGGGAAGGGGACATTACTGAGCACTCCTGCCTTTGTTTTAATTAGTTCTGTCCCACCACACCTGCCAGGAGTGTCCTGCAGACCCACTTCAAACCAAACACCTGTGTGGGCCGTGCCTGGAAAGGAGGGCCTGCAAAAGGGGCTCTGCTTGCCAGGGTGGGAAACACGCTTTCTATTCATTACAGACTTCTAAATACGAACTCTCCGGGGCTGTGCTGACTTCCAGAAGACAGAGAATTACACTGGTGCCTGCGCAGCAGAAATAACCCCCTCATTTGCACTTAGTAGTTCGGAAAGTAGCCCTCAATCGCTCCTTTTTTTGGGGACAAACGTCTACCCCCTGCTACAAAACAATGCCTTTGACGGGGACAGACACAGATTCTTGCGGAGACTTGGATGCGACGCCTCCCCGCAGCGAGAGCCCACCCGTGTGATGCGGCGGCCCCCGAGGTGGCGCGTGGCAGCGAGCGGCGCGAGGCCGGCGAGTCCTGCAGCCTGCAGGTGTCCCCCGGCGCAGGCCGCTGCCGCCGCCGCGCAGCCCCTCGGGATCTCGCGCGCGCTGCCCGAGCAGATGCTGAGGCGCTCGCCGCGCGCCACAGCCTGCGTGGCCCCGGCGGCGCGCGGAGGCAGCCGGGCTGCTCGGGCACGGCGGCCCTCCCGCGCCCGCAGCTGCGGCGCTAACGCACAAAGGCACCGTTGCCAGCGAGGGGGAGAATGGGAGCCCGGCTGCAGCATTTCCTTCGCCGCTACAGCAGCGGACTGGAAGAAGCGGAGAGTTTTGCCCCCTGGAAAACTGGATTCTGAAGCGTGAGAGGCTTTGAACTCCACCCCCCCCAATAAACCAAAAAACATAAAAACACACAAAAAACCCAAACCCTTTGACTTCTTCTCTCAGCAGGAGGGGGAGGGAGGGCGGATTTACCATGAAGACAAATCGAAGATGCAGAGCCCTGCTAGCAGTGAGTCTGAATCTGATGGCTCTCCTCTTCTCCACGACAGCTTTTATCACGACCCACTGGTGCGAGGGCACGCAGAGGGTCCCCAAGCCGAGCTGCGGGAAAGAGAAGAAGACGAACTGCCTCAACTACAGTGGCAATGAGACTGCCAATGAGACAAACCAGAACGTGGTTCACTACAGCTGGGAGACGGGAGATGACCGCTTCCTCTTCAGGTATTTCCACACCGGAATCTGGTACTCCTGTGAGGAAAATATCAACGCTGCCGGTGAGTGTAAACCAACTTCCTTCCAGCTTGCGTTGCTTTCTGTTCGGTTTATTGCAATAAATACAGAGGGGAGCAGCTCTGTGCTGTATCGCAGGCTCAGCCTGCAGAGAGAGGCAGAATTTTAGCAATTCTTTGTGCACGAGCAACCTGTTTCCAACAGGAGCAAAGATCTGCCTATTCACCTGGTGCAGAGTCTATGCTCAGCTGTACTAAGCAATATGGGCTACCTGGTGCTGCCGCTGCAGCCAGAGACAGTCCAGTGCTTCTCTTTGGGAACTGCTCCATGGAGCACACAAAAGGCAGGGGCTGTTAGTTTTTATGGAGGTGCTAGTAGCCAACCATGCTAATAGTAATTGCCCCCTAAATAACACAGAGCACAGCGCTCTGACTAACAGAGAAAGCATAAAGTTCACAGCCTGTAGCCCACACCTCCTCTTTCCTTGCATCCCTTAAGGAAATGACTACCCGCTGCCCCCTCCTAGTGCCTAACTGCTCTCTTTACTCGAGTAGGGTAGAGAAATGGCAGTTGAAAGGACAGGACTGAGCACAAGAAAGCTCATTCTTGTTCCCTGCTCAGCCATTTACTTGCAGCGAGCCGCCGGAGAAGGCATCTCTCCGGCGTATCAGCGCATCGCTCTGTGCTGGCACCCAGCAGCTCACAAACCGCTGGAGGAGGGAAGGTGGCTGGGGCTGCTCTGAGGCTCGGCAGATGCACCCAGACAGTCCAGCCCCAGAGCTGCCTGATAGCCCCAGTGTCCCAACTCGGCTTCAAATGAGCTTTTTTCTAGATGATGTGATTAGAAAATGAAGTTTGCAGACACGATACAGTACGGCAGGGACGCTGATGGCTGGTGTAGTGCTGGAACAGTGAAAGGAACAGCCAGTGCTGGGCTGCTTCTGTGTTACCTTGTCTTCGTTGAAGGAGTAAGTCGGGGAGCTGGTCTTTTCAGTGCTCCTCGGAGAGAGGATTTGTCCTATGGGTCGCGTCTCTAGGACAGTGTATCAGGAAATAATAAAGACCTGTGTTGCCCTGAACCAAGCAAAAAATATTGCCCCCAAATAGCATTGAAAATGATATACCAGTCTGGTGAGGGCAGAATAATTTCTGTCTCTGCTGCAGGCTTCTTGGTGCTGATACAGGGAAATTTATGGGATTTGGGTAAAACTGCTCTATAAAAATGTACTGTGAAGTGGGGCAAACTTGACTAGCAGCTCACAGTCTGTTTCATCCCGAGGTGCTGTGTATCTCTCTGGGTATTTTGGAGGCTTGTGCTTCAAGAATTAAGCTGTCATTAAAACTCAGTTTAATGCAAGAAAAGGAGTGTTCATGAACTCCAAGATTGGAACTGTCAACAAATAGCCTAATGCAGAAAGGCGTGCAGCAAAGCAACCCTCTGGGTGTTAAAAAGTTCAGAAAAAAATCGTTTGTCTTACCAATTTAGAAACAAGCTCAGACCACAGCTACCCAAAACAGCAGCTTAGCTTTTTTTGCACTTTTTCAGAGTTTTCTCTGGGGTAGAGAAAACGTACTCGCATCCCTGGACAACACTGCAACGTTTCCAGTCCAAGCTTTATGTCTGGGCTACTTTGTAACAGTGTGACTAGTCTAGCCTGAATCCTGAAGTCTGTGTGGGAGAAGAAAAATAAATTGATTTAATCCGTGGTAGGTAAACCAAGCACTGCTGTAATGGGTGATTCAGGGGGAAAGCTGAAAGACAGATCTCAAAAGTTATGGTGAAAGCAGGAGAAAGCACAACAGTACAGCAGCCACCTGTGTGCCTACTCGTATTTATCCTTATTTACTTGGTGAAAGGACCTGTTTGATTAGCCAGCTAGGAGTGATCAGCCATTAGACAGAATCCAGACAGGGACAGACTGCTACTTTGCTCAGGATTTATCATATCTTCTCTAGTAAGCACAAGAATGATATAACAAAGTCATCATAAATGGCCATGAAAGGTCTTCACCTGGACTGACTGGTTTGTAGTGCCGGACTGTCTATAGTGTCATGGCATTTTGCAACCAGATGAGTGATTGATTTATCTGAGGTGCAGGGCAGCAAGTCACCAGTCAGCCCCAATCCAACATCTTTCCTGCCGCACATACAAGCCCCAGGCTCCTCACAGCAGCTGGTCCCCAGTCCCAGAGGCTTCACTGTGCTGTCCACAGCCCAGTTACTGCTCACCGACCTGCATCACAGGTCGCACAGTGCCTAGGGCGCCACGGGCATATCAAAAAATCAGCACTAACCACACACAAGGAGAGCAGTGTGTCAACCAAACCACCA
>JAVCKT010029154.1:0-12752 GCA_032273925.1 Rhynchotus rufescens | reverse complement strand
TTCCTTGTACAATCTTCAAAAAAGAGCAGCATGTTTAAAAGAGCTTGAATGAGATCATTTAAAAGCTGATAGTAGTCCTGTGCACTTTAACATCTATGCCAGACACTTATATGTCCCAAAGGTACAAAATTCTGAAGTTTTGGAGTAAATCATATGATTTCAGCATTTTGAGTGCAGAGGAGCACAATTTGAATCATTGACTCCAAATGCTGGTGTCATCACCCAGGCATGTTACAATCATGACCTGGTTTGGTTATAGGATTTCTTTGTCTAGATGCCTTCTAGACATCTAGAAGTTTTGACTGAGTTTTAGGATTAATGGTTGAGGATCAAGATCACCTTTAACTGGAGGTGTAAGCTTCTTCATTTGATCTTTTTTTTTTGACCACACTCTCTAAACTGTCCTTAGAGGAACATGCATATCCAAATCTGCTCCATCCCTCTTTCCTAAGGGGTGATGAAGCACAACAGAGAGAAGAGTTTCATAGTGGTTGGGAAGGCAACCGAGGAGAGCAGGGACAAGAGAGAAGAGCTGATTGACAATGGTGACCCTAGAGTCCAAGTGAGCACCAGCACTTACTGAGAAGCTTCCTTAGGGTCTGTTTTACCACTTCAGCTGTCTTTTGAAAGGAAAAATCTGCATCTTTTGTGGAAGCTGGGCAATACTGCCTTAGGTTTTATTTAGCTTAAGCTCAATTTTATTCAAATAAAATGGATAAACTCCCTAGGTTAAATTTTACATTTCTTATTAACAGATCTGCTCCTAGGTCTGCACTTGGGAAGATGGCAGAGGCTGTTGACTCTTCATATTCTCTCTCCTAGATGTATACGGGTTGCAGTAAATCTTCAGCATCTGCCTGTGGGAAATACACCAGAGGGATCGTTCGGACAGTGCTCGTTTCTGCAGACGGGAGGAGCTGAACTTTTCTGACAGGGCGGCAATGGATGGGAACTCAGAGTTGACCCGATGACTAAAAGCAATAAATCAGGGCTTCACATGAAAGGTAATCCATTTAGAAGGCTTTTTTAAGCAAAATCTATTCATTGTTAGATGCTACAGAGAGAGAGTAACCAGGCAAGTTCTGTACTCTGTTGGTGTGAAATTAAATCTATTTATTTTCATTGTTTTAAAACTAATATACCACCCTCTCCATTTTTAAAAATGAATATGATATTTGTGAAGGCAACTGATCAGCCCGTGAGGCTTTACCCTTGCTTTATCTACTGAATGGGTATAATAAATGTAGTGACTCCTCAAGCTTCATTTCATTCTCTTGCCTGCTCATGCTGCTCGTAGGTGGCTGTCATTTCTTGCTGGAAGAGGCTGTTGATTTCCATGACTGTTCAATCTGCAGCCTTTTTCCTGAGACTTCCAACTACAGTATCAATTAGCAGAAGTTTTAACTGTGATCTTTGCATGTTGTGCATCAACTTCAGAGGATGCTGTACGATCATTGAATAGATCTCAGACATACAGGACAAATGAAGAGAAGCTCCATATCCTATTTTTAATTCCAAAGATTGAAGCCTGTCCTTATAGATCCATGCCTCCTGGCATTCTTTTCTGAGAAATGCACTTTCCTCTTCCTGAACTTGACTTGAAACCTTGACTGCCATTGAGCCTATTGCAGGCGCGTGTGATTGATAGTGAAGGCTAAACCTGCTCCTTCTTTCTGTGCAGAATCCCTCCTTCCAGAGACGGCAGAGGAAGCTCGGGGGGCTGTAACTGAGCTAGTTAGTTGGTCTGCTCTCTGCTTTTCGAAGCTGGCTGCTTAAAATCCTGAAGCAGAAAAGAAAGGTATTTATCTAGAAAGTGGAACAGCTACTTTGTAGCTCAATTAAAAGTAATTTTTGCCTTGGATTCCATTCTTTGGCATGTGAATACACTTGTATCTAGTGTTAAAAAAAGGGCAGACTAAACGTTCAGTTTCAGAGAGTCATTCATAGGAATGTAGAGTGATGCTAGGAACAGGATAATGAATGTGCTGCTTGTGTAGGCCCCCAAATCCAGATTACCTGTATAAAAGCAGAGTTAACTGTGCAGCGAGGCTAATGAGTCTCAGTGTCAACTATGGATCTTTAAGCAAATGACTTGCCTTGAGAAAAAAACAATTTAGATTATTGTATGTGAACATCCTGTACCTTTATGAGATATTCCTACCCACATAAATAGAAGAAAGTGCTGGTAAGATCATTTTACTTATTGCTAAAATGATTGAGCCCAAATGTCATTAATGGCAGCATTATGTACACATACCCAGAGAAATATTTGGATCGAGTGTTAGTATTTACCCTATTAAAACTTTAGTAAATGCTGTTATCAACAAGCAAACCAGTTGTACCCTCCCAGGAGATGGGTGGAAGGCAGCAGCAAGTGTGAGTAGTCAAAACGTACAGGAAACACGAGGCCTCACTGCCAGCATAGTTTAAATATAGAGAAGAGGCCACTACAGGCATTTAAAATACCACTAGCTGGGCAAGATAGCGCCACCAGAAACAGCTTGAGCTTTCGCTGTGATCCTGTGCACAGGCTTCTGCCAACTGCCTGCTACTTCTGCACGAGAACCTTTTGCTGCCTTTTGCTGCCTTGGGAACTATTTCTTATGACTATCTTCGTGCTTGAGAACGGCTGCTGGAAAGGCAGCAATTGCATTTGAATGCGTGGTGTTGCCCAGCACAGCACACCTGCTGTTTGTCGCATGCGGCTGTGCTCGAAATACAGCAGTCTAGTGTGAGGTAACTGTTGCTGTGCCCGCTGGAAGCCGCTTTGCTTTCTGCCTGGATTGCACAATCAAGTTTCCACAGCTGAGGGTCAAAATACAGGCCAGCGAGCAGCCTAGCACTGAAGTGTAAGGCACAAAGGCCCACATCATACCTACCTTGGAAATATGTAACATATAATATATATACATGAATATAAAATAGGTTGCTTGCAAAGAAGCAAGCAGGCTTGCAGGGAGAGCGAACGTGCACAAGCCCCCAGGGGATGGCACATGCTGGTCTTGCCTTCCCTGCATCTCCTTCTCCCTGCCTGGGAGCAGAGCCACAGGCTGCATCCCGGGCCCGGAGCAGACCCACAGGCTGCATCCCGGGCCCAGGAGCAGAACTACAGGCTGCATCCTGTCCTGGAAGCAGAGCCGCAGGCTGTATCCTGAGTTCCTTCTGTGGTGGGGCAAGAGGTGCTGCCTCTGGAGCCACAGACTGACTCAGAGCAGCACTGGCAGCAGCAGCAGCATGGCTGGCATCCCCTCAGCCACGGGCACTTTTGTACTTTCCCCTATCAGGCCGCATCACAAAATCCTTCTGCATTTTGAGTGGCACTGAATTCTACCAGTTCCTGAAAGTATCACTGCTTTTAACAATCTGCTCTGAAAGTGCCGCTAGGCAGAACATAGTTCTAGCCCTTGCTTTGATCTTTAAAAAAAAAAAAACAAAAAAAAAAAAACAAAAAAAAAAAAACAGTGCTTTGTAATTAGGTTTGACTCCACTTACCGCCACCAGCATTACATAGCGTGATTACCAGTAGATGATATGTCTTAAAAAGGGCAAAGTGTGTGTGTTTGGGGCTGAGTTCCCACTTTCCACATTGCCGCGTAACTTTCCCGGGAATTGCTCCTGTCAAGCCACTCAAGGAAAACGAACAGGCAGCCTCTGCCTCCCACAGGCCTTACTTGTGTTCAGCTGCATGAACTGTAGCTGCTTTTCCTCGATTTAAGTATTTTTGTCACGATGTCAGTGACACGAGCACTGTGCTGCAACCGGCCCCGTTGTGGAGGCGCTGGTGGGTTATGGGACTCGCTGCTTTTACACAGTCCCCCTTCCCTGTCTCAATGAAACTAAAAGGAGCACCAATGTCCCCTCACAGCTAGGCAGGCAGCTGGCAGCCCCTTTGCTATTTTAAGGCACTTGCTGTATTGCCATCTACACACTGGATGTTTCTGTTAAAAAAGCGGCAGCTCAAGGTTATCAATCGTAGGATGTGTCTGTTAACCTGCATTTCAGATGATTTAATTTTTTAATTAAATTTAACTAAACTTGATGTTTTTGGCCAAATCTTCTGGTGTAACTCAATAGCTAATTAATGGCCTTGAGCTTCCATATTAGATAAAGGTCTTCCTCACATGCTGTACACCTGAGCTACCAGTTATAAAGACTTGTTCTTTCTACGGGTGAAATGGAACACAATTCTGCAGTCTGGTTCTGACTCCCTCCTCATCTGCTCTCACTCCACCCTGGTTTGACTCCTTAGCTCTTGTTTACATGGATGTAGCTGAAGACTCTTTTACACCCCTTCTCTACCCACCCGCTGTTGCTGATTGCAACTACAAAGTGTTTTTTTTTTAAAAGATGCAACTGTTCACAAAACAAGTGGAAAGCCTTTAAATCCCACGGGGTCTATGAATACAAGTACGCCCGGCTGGAAATTCAGCAGATGTAGTTAATAAAAAATGGTGACTTTGTAGCACAAGAATGGCCTAAGGTAAATTTCTGCAAATCAAAGAGCAATAGATATGAATTTCTTGGTCTGATTAAAGAAAAAAAAATTAACAATGACTACACAAGGGGAGAGAATGGGAAAAAAGAAACACTAGGGAAAAAAGAAATGCTCAGCCAAATTCTTCCCGCAGTCCACACATAGGAAATGAAATTTAAAAGAGGTAAGTGAATGGAAAAAGATACATTTTGATCTAGGTAAGAAAGCAGCTGTCAGACTTCAACTACAATGATGCACTATCAGAAATTTATATTTTTAGAAGAGTGTATTTGAAACTCATCACTGCCCTTACATTTCCAGCTTATAAAATCACAAGACTAAATTAGGCTTCTATATTGTTTTATTTCCCTCTTAAAATATAGCATTGAAGTCCTGCACACATATAAATATCCCCACAGTTTCTTACACACTTTCTATCCATCATTACTTAAAGTGTCCAACTGTGAACATTAAAAATAAAACATTACCATTAGAGTGGCTACACTTAGAAGGAGTGGTGTTCTGACGAGGCAGGGCATTGATTTTACAAAAATCACCTGCAGAAGAATACACCCTAATACAACACTCATCAACAGTAACCCTGAAATTGTTCTTTTTAATTTTCTTTTCAGCTGGCCTAGAAGTCATTAAAATACAGAGTTTGCTGTTGAAACATTTTTACATAGTGTAAGAATAAGAGATAAATGCATTACTTTCTTTCTAACTCCCTCCTTCCCCCACAAAGTGTTTACTGTGTCCCAAGCTGCTATGTTGATTAAAAACCAGTTGAAAAGAGCTCTGGAAATGCATGCAACTTAAAATTCACTTTAACACACTTTAAGTTATAAAGTCTGACAGCTTTTAACTTCAGCATGTGGCTACGGTTCAGTAGGATTGTTAGGTGTGTTTGTCGTGGTGGCAAGATTGGTAAACACTTCTTCCTTAGTTTCAGGTTGATGCCTTTCCATTTTGGTTTCCTCTTTAGCATCTTTATTACTTGGATCTTCCTTGCTCTTGATTACCAAGGGCTCGATCTGCATGATCTCCTGTGCTGGCTTAGGCTCTGGCAAGGCTGACTGAAGTCCATCAACTTGAACAGGTTCTGGGACATCTTCTGCTTTCTGTTCAAGTCTTTCCAAAATGGTCTGGACCTTCCTTACACCATCTCTCCTGGCCTGGCGCACATCTGCACGACCCTCAGGGTCCACAGAGTCTAGGGCTAGCAACTCTTTGGTCAAATATTCTTCAATCATCAAATATTTTTTATCATTTTTCTTGCCTTCAAATGAGTCGACTGCCTGCTCAAGCATTTGTACTTTCTCCAGAATTGCCTCCACTTTCAAAACACCAGGATGCTTTGGAGGTTCTGCTGTTTCCATCGTCTTCACTGCTGCAGGTTCCTCGGGAGCAGGCCTTTCCTGGGGGAGCACCACCTTAGCCGGGCAGGGAACCTTCTTCTCCACTTTCTCTGCCGGGGCTGGAGGCTTCTGGGGTGGTGGCTTAGAATCTGGTTCCTGGTGAGTGACCTGAACTGGGATATATGTTGAAGGCAGCTCAGGATCGGGTGGTGGGGCTGCTTTCATTTCTGCTTTCCTCTCAGGTGGTGGGGATGGTCTTGCTGGGGATGGTCTTGGTGGCTCTTGAGGTGGGACTTGTTGCTGAGAAACCTGGTGAGAAAGACAGGTTTGTATGAGATAAAGATATTTAAAAAAACCCAAACAAACAAAACAATTCATTTCATTTTAAAACAGCCAAGCAAGCAAGCAAAAAAACAAATCTACACAGCTAACGAAAAGGAAAGTCTTAGTCCAAGATATTCAGAAGTGCCTCCTAACCACAGACACCCACTCTGAAACCTCCTGGACAAAAATCTTGATTTTTGGCAGTTATCAGTACCTATTGTTCTGAAATTCAGGCCCTTCCATCTGTCTCATTTTGGCAGACCCAAAAAGGCACAAAATGCTCTTTAAAATCTAGGCCTTGACTAGCACTGAAACACGGAAGCATCACACACCTCACAGGCAGGCCAGGCCGAGTGCCAGGTCCCTGCACCCTTAGCTCCTAACTCTGCCTCTGGCTCCAGTGACTCAGTGAGAACAAGGAAAACTAATGAGTGGGGAAAAACAATGAACAGGAAAGAAAGCAGAAGAAATAAAAAGAAGAGAGATTCCCCCGTCCCTTCTTTCCATTATGACCTCCAACGTTGCCCACCCAGCCTTCAACCGTGGCAGGTCTGAGCAAGCCACAAAGCTCCTGCTCTTCTCACCAGACTGCCCACGTGGGGAGGTCAGGCCCATAGAAGAGCCCTGCTCTGCACTGCTCTCAGTTAGGAGGGGATTTTAGTGCCTCCTCTTGTGTGTTGGTGCTGAACTTAATAATTTACTTAACATTGTTTTTCTGTAGTTTTAGAGCTGCAGTTTTAGAGCACTGCAAATGAATCCTGTAAATTGCTGAATCTTACTATCCTAACACACACAAAAAAACTTGAAAGTCCAAACAGTTTTTTAAAAAGTTGGGATTACTAATACCAACTGATTCTCAAAAATATTTAGCTTCAAACCACAAAAATTCTGCCCACGTTGCCAGAGGTCAGGTCTACACACAATTATGTATAATAGTACCAACTCCGATACAGTATTTCTTGAGGAGTTAATAGTATTTTGCTGAGTTTCAGTCTCCTTTGAGGTTATGCTTATCCCATTCCCATGATACTATTTTTTTTGCTAGTGCTGTTTTTATTTTGGAGTGTTTGCGTTATGTCTATCATCTCAAGCACTGTAGCTTTTAGAAATAATCCCCGAGCCTACTATAGAAATAATAGCCAATCATCCAATCAGAAATCTATTAAAATTAAAATGAATAGGGTTTTGAGGTCTTAATGGAGAGCTGGAATTCACCAGACCTGTCATTTTATTCCTCTCGCATCTCCTCCACTTACTCACATTTTGGGAAAGGTAGGTGATCCAGCTCTTACGGGTGTAGACTCTTAAGTTAAATTCCTACATTCGTATTTATGCCATTTAAACAAACTCATCCACACCAACAGCCTGTTATGGCCTTATCCAGGTAAACACTGAATAAAATTTGATTAGGGATCTGAAATTTTCATCCCTAAAAATAAATGTGTATTAAAATGTAGGGTATTTTGAGGTCTTGATTGATCTGGTCTAACACAAGCATTTTCGAAATATATTAACCTAATTCTTCTCTCAGTTTCAATGCAAAATCTAGGTTTATTTTTTAAATACACACTTTCTGCCTCCACACACTCACAAATGCCAATAAAATTAGCTTTTTGTGTTGAAGAATTATTGACTTGAAAGGTATTTAACTACAGTCTTCATAAAAAAGTTTAACTTGAAAAAAAAATTAAAATGTAATGGCAACTAGCTAGTTTCCACCTTTAAAAATAAAACTGTATCCAAGGGCACAGGGTATTATTTCCAAATGGTAGGTTTACAATCCATATTTGTCAAGAAACTACTTTTATTTAAAAATTGAATAACATCCTAGTCCTTCCTTTCTGTTATAGGATCTATTTATTTCCAGTTAATATATTTCCAGAATAGTTCAAGCCTGCAGTTTTAATCTCAGTCTTTGTTCTTTTTTGTTCTGGGTACAGAATATATTTGCTATGCACTTTGGGCAAGCTGGACAGCCCGTGGAAGTCTTTTAACATCAACTTGGACAAAATAAGTGACTGTCATTTTCTAACACTACCTGACTGCTACTAAATCCCTAAATTAAGAACACTAAGTTTATTAAATCTCATGTGCAATATTGAACGCTGGAGGTTGGTGCTTAGTGGTGGAAACAGGGAAGATGAAAGCGGAGTGATACTCTGCTTACTGTGAGGTTTATGAGTTCAGTGTACAGATGAATAAATGTTTGATCAAAGAAACACAAGTGTTAACATAAACACCTACCGGTGTAATGCAAGCCCTACTAGTCTTGGATTATGAGAAAAGTCATTTGGGAGGAAAAACTTCACTATTCTGAACAAACTAAAAAGTGCTGTTCCGGGGTATTTATCTGTGAACAAGAGTGTGCTTCATAGAAAGAAAAAGGGTTAAGACTAGATTTTGCTGATCCTCTTTCATCACAATTGAAATTACTTTCTGCATCTGATGCTATTCTAAATGAGACATTTATAAGGAGAATTTAAATGAATGTTGCAAATCTGAGACCTGGTTTCCTTCTCACAAACATACTGCAACATCAGTGACCTCAGTCTAATTACACCAATTTAAGCTCTGATTTCTGCATGTTCAAAGCGATTCGTTTAATGTAGTTCCATGACCTAAAGACTCCCAAAACCTGATAGGTGGAAAAGTAACTTGCTGCTAATCTGTTATCTCAACAACAAAAGCTGTCACCAGTTCCTGGACGTACTGAGCAAAGCGTCTGGCACGTATTTACCTGGGGGACAGTACGTACCTGGGGTCTGTCTACAACTGTGTGCACTCTCACAGGAGCTGGGGGCGGTATCTGAGCAGTAACTCTGGCAGGGGAGCTCTCCCGGCTCGAGGAACCTTTCTGGGACAATCTGAAGGGAGACTGGGCTCGGGCCGTCTCCCTGTCGTCTGGCTGGATTTTGTGAAACACTGGCTGGTGCGCTTGGTATTCGCTCTGCTGGGCAGGGTAGTGCGTCTTCTGTGCCTGGTGATAGACTTGAGCTGGCTGCCTTTGGATATTTTCATGGATCACAGGAATTGGGATATAACCACGAGGAAGCTGATGGCTTCCTGTGTTGGATCTGCCAGATGAGTGAGGGGAAACCGTTGGTGAATCAGAAGCTCCTGGAGACTGAGGCTGCCGTAAAAACAAAATCCATTATTAATTTTAACCTCACAGTACTTTATGTTTCCAAAGAGAAAAGACAAAGATAATCACGGAAACTGGGGCTGTGTTTCTGGCATGCAAAGGATCTACTTCCTTGTTGTTTTTCTTTGCCAAGCGCCTCGTTAGACAAACCACAGAACTACTGAGAGACCATCATTATAACAAGTGGAAACCTGAGCTACAGCATTCCCATCCCTCAAACAAGCAGGGAGGGGATGCTCAGTCAGAGTGTTTTCTGGCTTTACAAGGCTGCTCCTGTCTAAACCTGTTAAATTTGAGGCAAACTGAAATTAAGCAAACAAATTATATGCTAGAGAAAAAAAAGACTCTCCTGACAGAGGCACACAAAGTCGAGTCCTCTGATCTTGATCACACTGACAGATTTTATTTTGTTCTAAATGGGGAATTCTGTAGCAGGTGGTGGCAACGTACACATGGTCAATGTCCTTTTCCCCCTTCTAAAGATTTTCCTGCCTCTTAGCTGCACTGGCAACAGAAATGAGAGCTGTCACAGTTTAGACCTGTCTTAACATAGACCTAGCACTGGAATCACTGCTAAATAAATATCCCATTATGTTTTCTTTTATGGAATAGGGAAGGACAATTTAGTAGTTCACATCCCTGTCCCTTTTTCCTGTCATGCCAGCACCAACTTTGTTGGAACAGCAGCAGCTGACAGACCATTCCTAGAACTGATTTAATTCACTGACTAAGAAAAAACAACAACAAAAAAGTTTTTGGACAGCTTTGCTAACTGCCTCAGTGGGAAGCCAAGCAAGACTGGGACTGGCACAAGGAAAAGGGCAGGACAGCACAGGCAGAAGCAGGAGAGGGCAGGCAAGGCAGAAGGGGATGCGGAGCAAGAACTTCCTCCAGGCCCTGGTGACCTGTTGTTACTTCACTTCAGCTATCTAGAAAGCAGCAACCTAAAATGAATTAGCAAGTAAATGTTGTTTGTGTCACCGTGCCCATCACCACCACTGTGCCGACAATGTCTGTGGCAGCCACAGACTGGCTCTGATCATTTAATGGCTGCACCATGTGCCTAGATTTGTGGGCGCGAGTTCTGAGGAGCCATCCCAAAGCACTGCAGGGACGCAGCACTGCGGGCGGGGACGGTGGGGACCACCGCTGGCAGCATCTGAATTCATCCACTCGGATTCAAAACAGGATTGCGGGCAAAACCCACTACTGCTGGACTGGAAACAGCCACGTCTGTGCCACGTGCTCTAGGTGACCCTGCGTGTGCAGGGGGGCTGGACTAGATGGTCTCTAAAGGTCCCTTCCAACCTTAAGCATTCTATGATTCTATGACTACAGACCTGTTGACAGGTTTTTTAATTTATTGAGGCTGGATTTTGCTTTCAGTTTTACTCAGGGTTGAAGTAAGGTTAGTATTTTACTTTATCTTAAAAGGATACAGTTTCTGCTAATTCTTCATAGAGAACAAACAAGCCAAAATTGTATCTTCTGACACAAAAAGCAAGTAAGGCAACCAAATAATTTTTTTTTAAAGTTCATAGTTTGCAACTATTTAAACATATCGGTGAAGAACAAAATCATTTTACAACTCATTTTTAAAGCTGTGTATTTGTAAATTTATATACTTAAAGTGGAGTATTAAACTAGAAAACAGAATTGGAACAGGACAAACTTCTAAAATGGCTTAGGTTATTAGCTCAGTAGCCAGGTTTATTTTTGCCTCATTCACTCTTTTTTTTTCACTTGCAGCGCCCAGCGAGAGGCCGAGGGACTTGCCCGCATACTCAGCTTGCAGAGCAACCGGCATAAATCATAAGCAATCCTCATCTACTGTAAGACAACCTGCATGACTCAGAGGCTCTCTGTCCTCAGAATCAATCTCCATGCAGTCATTCCTGCATAATCACTTCAAAATAAGAACTTAGGAGAAAAAAAAAAACGCTAAATACTTATGCTGAAATGACAGTGCACTTTTGCATTTGAATCCTCGGGAAGAATCTGGAAAATGCAATCCCGGTAAGTTCGGGTGTCGGAAGGCTAAGCCGCCCTTGTGACATTCAGGTCCCGGGCGGTGCAGAGGCGAATGCAAACACGGCGCAGCCGCGGCGACGGTTACCTCGGGGCCGGGCGCCGCGGGAGCCGCGGCTGCCGCAGCTGCCGGTGTCTGTCCACACTGTTTATCGGCCTCGGCAGGTCCCCGCGCGGGCGACTCGGCGCGGCCGTAGGGCCCCCGCGGAGGCGGCGGCTGCTGCCGCCCGCCGGCGCCCTCGTGGATGACGGGGATGGGGATGTAGCCGGCGCGCAGCTTCGGGTAGCCCATGGTGGCTGGCGGCTGCTTCGCGCCCTCTCGGGACGGGCCATTGGCCGAGGACGGGCCCTCCTGGAAGGTAAAAACAGCACACATGCAGCTCGTGAGGACAAACGGTTTCCTTTTATTTGTAAAATAAACACGCCCACCTCTCCTCCCCTTCTTATAACTCCAGCTTTAGCATACCCACCTAATCACAGCAGAGTTTCTCATTTAACATACGGTACTTGCACATACGGTATACCTACCTCAGTTGGAAATACTCAAACAAGTGGCTGTGAGACCAGAGACATTTCCTGAGCACATCTCAGAACCCAACTTGTGCAATAAATAGGATTCTCCCATTTTTCCCAGTCTTTCCCAAGTCCATTATTCTTCCCCCTAGCTCTCTAAGAGTTACTGATGCTGGATACTACAGAATATATTTGCTTTCAGCTAAGAGAGGATTCATTTCAGTAAATACCAAGGCAGAAGACAGGGGCAGACAACATAGCGTAATAAAGAGGAAAACGCTCAAAAAACAAATAAATCCTCACGCGGCTGAGCTGACTGCCTGGACAATGTCAAAGCCCTGGCACCGTGGAAGTGGTTCGGGCTGAGATCTCTCCCAAGGCCTCTACTAAGTTCTTCCTGCAACGGTTGTTCTATTTCGGGGCCCCACTAGGGCCAAGTTCCAGATGTATCTCTAGGTCAGATCGTATAACAAGCACCTCTGTCATTCAGAGGGTAATGTCATTATTCAGTAAGAGGAGAATTTAATAAGGGGACATATGGTGCAAGTGTTAGAAACCCTATTTTTAAAGAGGTGTTTAAGCTACAGAAACATTTCATTTATGTAGCCTCTGTACACAGAATATACTCATTCATTAAGGGAAGAATTAACTATTTCAGCAATTGAATTTTAAGATTTTAGCTGTTCCTCCTAGATGGCAGTTACGTCTTTAAAAAGCAATTTCTGGGAAATCCTGTAGCTGTGAAACTACTGAGAATAGCTTCCATTATTCAGTAAGTTAGCTTTTTTAATAAATAAATAAATAAAGTACATAAAGGAAGAAGTTTAAAACCAGAGGCCCTGACATTGTATTTGTTAGTAAATTTACTGGAGAAAAAAAAAAAAAAAAAAAAAAAAAAAAAAAAAAAAAAAAA